>JANFAM010000020.1:14990000-15167500 GCA_024362665.1 Prunus padus
CCTCTATGCCCATGTCTTATTGGGCTGAGGATTTTCATACTGCTACTTACATTATAAATCATTTGCCAACTTGTGTGCTTCACAATGTTTCTCCTTATCACAAGTTGTTTCATAAGGCTCCTCAATATGATTTCTTTAAAGTTTTCGGTTGTGCTTGTTTTCCATATTTGCGTCCATATAATCAGCATAAACTTCAATTTTCGATACAAAAGGTGTGTTTCTTGGGGTATTCTTTAAATCACCATGGATATCATTGTCTTGATTTGCATATTGGTCATGTTTTTCTCTCTAGGCATGTTGTTTTTGATGAAAATTGTTTTCCATTTAAAGAAACCATCATCACTCCTCCTTTGGCCTCTTGCTCTCCAAGTCCACCTAAGGTCGCGCTTGAAATTGGGCCTCCTCCTTCCTCCCCACCCTTTCATTCACCTACTCTTCCACCGCTTCTTGCTTCTCTTCCTCCTTTAACGACTTACCGATGTGATTCCCACTGTAATGGTTTAACCTTTCCATCCCATACTGCCACGGAAGGAAATATAGGGTCTGCCAACTCTTCTTCTCCCCCACCAAGTGCAGCTGCTGTTCCATCTCCAGTTCCTCCTCCCCAGGTTCGTGATTCTAATTCTTGTCATATGCTCACACATGCTAAGGGTGGTATTTGTAAACCTAATCCTAAGTATGCTCATCTTACTGCTATTATTAATCACTTGGTTGAGCCCACATGTTTTAGTCGGGCCCAAAAGTCTGAAGACTGGCGCAAGGCCATGGCGGAAGAGTTTAATGCTTTACAGAAAGCTAGCACTTGGACTCTGGTTTCTTTCAAGCCCATTATGAATGTATTTCCCAACAAATTGTCTTACGTATCAAGAAACGCTTTGATGGGTCCATTGAACAGTTTAAAGCCTGTTTGATGGCCAATGGTTTTCATCAACATGAGGGTTTGGAGTATGCTGAGACCTTCAGCCCCGTGGTCAATCAATCCACCATTCGTCTTATCTTAGCCATCGCCGTTCACTTTGGGTGGCCCATTCGCTAGCTTGATGTCCAAAATGCTTTTCTCCATGGCTCCCTCACTGAAGAAATCTACATGAAGAAACCTGCTGGGTTTCTTGATTCTAAATATCCTACACATGTTTGTAACCTCAACCGTTCTTTATATGACCTTAAACAAGCGCCGCGGGCTTGGTTTCAGTGTTTTTCTACTCATCTTGAACATTTGGGCTTTGTTGCTTCCAAGTCTGATTCCTCCTTATTCATGCATTGCATGGGTCTATTACTAACTACTTGTTGATTTGTGTTGATGACATTTTAGTTACAGGCAATAGTGGGTCTCATTACTCAGCAAATTCTCGATTTGGGCCGTCAATTTTCTATGAAAGATCTTGGTCCCTTGCATTACTTCTTGGGCATGGAAGCGATACAGACCTCCACCGGCCTGTATTTATTTCAGTCCAAATATATCATGATCTCATGACGTGCACAAAGATGTTAGACTACAAACCATTGCCAACTCTTGCTGCTAGTGGTTGTCGTTTAAGCTTGCATGATGGTGACCCGTTATCTGATGTTTCTGAGTACCGTAGTGTGGTTGGGGCTCTTCAATATTTTACGTTCACACTTCCAGACATTGCCTTTTATGTTAATCAAGTCTGCCAATTTATGCACAAGCCTGTGACGACTCAGTGGGCTGCCGTCAAAAGGATTCTTCGTTATCTCAAGTCTACCTCTGATCATGGCCTTGTATATAAGCCTAGTCCGTTAAGTCTTACTACGTATGCTGATGCTGACTATGCCGGTGATCCTGATGATCATCGCTCTACTGGAGGGTATTATATCTATCTTGGTGATAATCTTCTTTCCTGGAGCTCTAAGAAACAATGGGGTGTTTCATGCTCCAGTACTGAGGCTGAATACCGCCAATTAGCTTATACTACTGCTACCTTGTCCTGGGTACGTTCGTTGTTTCATGATCCCCATCTTCCCCTCACTCCTCCACGTTTTTGGTGTGATAATGTCAGTGCAATCTCTCTTACTTCTAATCTGGTATTTCAGTCCCGCACTTGTCATATTGAGGTTGATTATCACTATGTTCGTGAGAAAATTATTCACAAGGAGCTCGAGGTTGGTTACTTTTCTTCTAAGGATCAGCTTGCAGATCTTCTCACCAAGGGTCTTTCCACTCTTCAGTTTCGTTACTTACTCTCCAAGCTTCCCGTTCTTTGTCGCCCCCTCAGCTTGCAGGGGCATGATAACCTAATCCAGACTTGACCTGATCTCCTGCTGCTAAGCCTTATCTGTGTTTACTATTATCTGTTATAGTTATCTTGTATAGGATAAATACCTTGTTGATAATTATCTTGTAAAGAGTTTGTCTATGTAAACTTAACCCTCTGTACATGAGTTCTATATAAACACATGAACTGCTCACCTATCAATTGTGGGTTGAGTTTATTTGTTCATGTTCATTCTTTCAAAACCTTCCATTTGTTGAGATTAACCGTACGTTCTTGGTCTCTTGCAAATACACTGAAGGTCCTAGCCTGCAAACAAACCAACTCTTACTCAATTTGCATGGAGTGAGATAAAATGACCACAATAATGAAAATTTAAGATAAAATGAGGAGTCTTAAATTCTGCAATAAACGAGAGCAGGAGCAAAGTGAAATCTTTTATCCTTGTTAATGACCTTAGATCATATACCCGCACAAGCACCTTCCTTTCAACTATCCATGATTCAACATATATAAGCACCTTCCTCTGATACCACATTCTGTGCACACAACACCAAAAATATGTAACTTGGTACATGAACATGAAGCACTTTAAAAATAAAAATAATAAAACACCTAGAAAGAACTGACTATATACACAGTTCCCCAACTAATCACAGAAAGAATTCAACAAGGTCATTTGACTTGCCAATTTGCCATGCCCACTTAGCCAACTGCAACACAAAAAATTCTTAGTGTATATATATATTGATTAGTATGGCAAACATACAACCCAAAAATGACATAACAGCGAATTGAATTATAAACCAAGCAACGAACCAAATCAACATCAGTGGAGAGCTCTCTCCCCTTCAATAGAAAAAAAAAATGGAGCTGCTTAGAAATCCCAATATTAAGAATCTAAGATGTTGTAATTTTTGAGCCAACTGAAATCCCAATGTTGTATCATGTATGTAATATTGCTATATTTCCATTATCTAGTTTCTGTATTAAGTATCAAGTATTCAGGTGTGGTGTGGTTCTCTTGTACCGTTTCTCTGTTAGTGGTCAGAGATTTTGTATCTGTTTCTTGGTTAAGCATGGTATTGTTGTTCGCCATGGCTGCTTTGTTTCTGTGCTTCGTTTCTGGTTAGTTGAGTGGGATTTGAAACACAGAGAATCTGTAATGCCATTCCTGTTACTTCTGTTTGAGATGTAATTCATATGTGGATTCTTAGTCTCTAGTAATGGTAGTTTCTTGTGCATGCTTGCTTGAATATTTAGGTCAAGATTGTACATTTCTGGTTTTCTGATTGTGCTCTGTTAATTCTCTATCCTCGTACGTGCGTGTTATCTTTTTACATCATATTAATTGAAATATGACGCTTTATTCCATGTTAATTGCTCCGGATTAAAGCTTCTCTACTTTGTACACGGTCTACATGTTATTTATTTATTTATTTATCTTGATACAGGAGAGAACATGTAGCACAAAAGCAAAGTAGAACACAACAATTTATGTATAGAGAACATTGATTAGTACTTTCTACTTCTTGGATAAAGGAAGAGGTGTTGAGGACGATGTAGCACAAGCAAGAGCCTTTTTCACGCCAGTAATTGTGGGCTTGACATTAGAACACAGAGAGGTAAGAGGGCCTTGTTCTCCACTGTAGGTGAGATCAATGTCAGTCAACTTCACATTCTCACACGGTACGCCCCTGCTACATACAAGCTTGACTGCAAGTGGAGTGAAAGATGAGCCCTTAATGTTCTTGAAGCTGACATTGCTGATCTTAACTTTTGATGGAGGCTTTTGGTCACACCGAGTATATGGGCAATACAATTGGTCTATGAGGATAGGGTTACTGACATTAACCATGATAATATTCTCGTAGTGTATATCTGAGGCAGTACTGCTAGGCAAAGGAGAATCTGGCCATGTTTTGATTCTCACACCGTTCTGCGTATTAGTCAGGGTGCAGTTCTTAACTATGATCCCGGTCACAGCCTTTTCTTCCTTATATCTTCCAAGGCTTCCGATGCTTATGCCATGGCCTGGCCCACAAGTAACATCAGTCACTGTGATTTGGTGGGAGTCATCACCAATAGAAACACAGTCATCCCCAGTTCCAATCTTTGCATGAGTAATGTTGATACCAGTTGAAGCCCCGATATGGATTCCATCTGTGTTTCTGCTCTCGTCAGGTGCTGTGATGGTAAGATGTTGAAATGTAGTATGCTTGCATGCGAAAACATGCATGTGGAAATTTTTGCTGTTAAGTGAAGTTATGTCCTGAACTCTGGAATTGGTGATGAATTCGAACCTCAGATTAATGGGAATCGGTTTGCAATTTTTGTTTTTGTGGCAGTCATTTTGACCCCAAGCAAGTGCTCCTTGGCCATCAAAAGTCCCACCACCTGATAAGGTGAGCTTGTCAATGTACTGAAAACCAACCCAAGTATCCGGTCTTGTGAATTGGCCAGCGTTTGCTGGAGCCTGCAATGTGCCTCGAACTTGCATCTCAATAGGAGCTTTACAGGGGCCTCTGAAAGTAGCTTCTTTTAACTTGTATGTCCCGCTCGGAACAACAACTTTACTCGCCGATGGCGATGCACATGCATCACTCCAAGCCTTGGCCAAGGCTTTAGTGACATCAGAGCCAGGCTTTGCACCGTATGTTGCACTTGTCACATCAAACACACTAGGATTAGCTTTAGCTGTAGATGCTAACAATAAGAACAAAAGCATTGCCAAGAAACTTAATTTCAAGGCCATCTTGATTTTCCTTCCACTTTATTAATTTTCTTCTCTCTTTGTTCTTTGGAAGGATGATGCAACTCCATTTTGAGTTGAGGCCAATTTATAGTCCGATTGGGAAGGCTCAACACCATCAAACTATCCAACCAATCACTAACTATTTTTATTCGAAGTTGAATTCTAGTTCAACTTTATATCCTATAATTAGTAAGTTGTTTATCCTGAAGAATATTCATCACCAAATCTCTATCTAGAGCGTGCTAAGCTGTTTTGTAGTATTGCTGTCCTCCTCAACACCCGGCAATATATATATAACTTAAAATTTCCAGAAAAGGAGGACCAAAACCATGCATACATACCTGGATAGAGTTAACAAGATCAACAGGAAAAGACCATGCCTAAATAATTGGCCCATTTATATATACACTTTTTCTAATCATCCATCATCCAACCTAATTAGCCTGAGTGTAGGTGAAAGAGAGTGGTAGTTATTCATATGAAGCATGTGTTTTTATTAAACTTCAATTTTAAACTACTTTTAGTTTTATGTTTTTTTGGGCTTAACTAATTAATGATTCTTCCCCCACCCTCCCAATATTATATAAGTTCAGTCTCACTTTATCCCATTTTGCCTCGCCTAACAACCATGAACTCTCTGTGTAAAAAAATCCATTAAAGATTAAGAGAAAATTCATGATGTGGGAGCAAATGTTCCAGCTTCTAATCACAAGGCGCCACATGAACAAGAAGAATATCACATAGGTCATTAATTGGGCCCATTTATTTGGCCAATTAATTAAGACCAAAAATAGGAATATTATCTTAAATATGGGATATTATCTTTATTTGAGAATATAATGACCAATTAAAGATAATATCACCAATGTTGGATATTATCTTATTTTGGGGATATTATCATCAATTAGGGAATATTGTAATCTAATAGACTAATGAAAGGTAGTGTGAGGGTCTAGGGACCCACTAGTGTAGTGGTTTGGAGCAATTGCTCCCATTGGGTCATCTCCCATGATTGCCAAGGGCAAACCAAGGACCTCCAAGCCATTTCTAGGGCTTTCATGGAGCTCTTTTGTAGACCCCGGTGCGGTTGGGTAAGGTTGCAACTTCAACCGTGTTTCCTTTTCTTTTTTTTTCTTCAGATTCCTTTTCTTTTATAA
Organism: Prunus padus; assembly: GCA_024362665.1. Lineage (NCBI taxonomy): Eukaryota > Viridiplantae > Streptophyta > Magnoliopsida > Rosales > Rosaceae > Prunus > Prunus padus. The sequence continues at coordinate 14,996,144 of JANFAM010000020.1, forward strand.
AATACCCAATTTCTTATGAATTATCTAATTGTGTAATTTTCATTTTAGTACCTTGACAGTGTGTTGGATGAAGTAATTCTAATTTTCATAGAAACTGTAAATGATAATGATGAGGATCCGGGTCCGCATAATGTGTCACCAACCACATACACGAGCACCGAAATCTAGGGTTAGTGCAAACTCACATATATCGTAGCAAATCCATGCCACAAATAAACTATTTCATTAATCAACAACATATAAACTGTCCTACAACTATTACATTAGCCTTATTTATAGGCTTTACAAGACTTGGGCACCAAGGCTACTTGGTCCAAAAGTAAACTAATTAATTATAAAATCACACATAAATAATAAAAGATATCCTAAAACTACCTAAATAAGAAAATAACAATATATCATGAAATAACTAATTAAATGGTAAATATCTATCTTGATCCACCCCTATGCTCCTGCATCAAACCCCCCTAGTTGGAAAGAATTCGTCCTCGAATTCAAGCCTTTGATTGAGGAAAATCCGAATAGAATCTTCAATTGCTTCATATTAATTCTGGATCTTTTAGCATCCAATTGAAAACTTCTTTTCCAAATAAAAAGATATTTTGAATATTTCGTTATTCTTGGCTTCTTCTTACTCCCTCTAACAATGCAAATGTTTCTCTCTAGAATCTTCAACCGATTGACAAAATCAACCATATTTTTGGCAACCTTCCAAGTGAAAATATTAATGCCCATAAAATCAATAATATCTTCGAAAGTTTTCTCAATTCTCATCTCTTCACTGTTCTAATCAATAAATTGCTTATCAAAATTGCTTTGAACACCCAAACAATTTTCATTGCAATTTTCACAGTTGCAAGGATCAAATATTGGAGGTAAATCCAAATTTAATAACTTTGATGAATAACAAGATGCACCAGAATTACCAAATCCATTTATACCTTCAAAGACACAATGAGAATAACCGTGCCCCTCTTCACTTGACTCACACAGTGGAGTGTAATAATGAAAAGGGCTATCTCCCTTGTACTCCCCGTCGAGACTCCCACGGCTTAAAGTGTCGATGCGAGCTATTCAGTTCAAATGAGGGTTCATGCATCCCTCCCCGTCAGAACTCTTACCTATCTAGGTTCGAGCTTCGATACGAGCGATGCGTTCCGTAAGTCGCCGAAGGATCCTCCTAATTTCCTCCATATCGTTGTAGTTGTCAACACGACTCCCCATCCAAAACATCCTCGAGAAAGCAAATCTTGAGCCGTAGCTCTGATACCAATTGATGGGGATCGGGGTCCGAACACAGGTCACCAACCACATACACGAGCACCAAAATCTAGGGCTAGTGCAAACTCACATGTATCGTAGCAAATCCATGCCACAAATAAACTATTTCATTAATCATCAACATAAACTGCCCTACATCTATTACATTAGCCTTATTTATAGGCTTTACAAGACTTGGGCACCAAGGCTACTTGGTCCAAAAGTAAACTAATTAATTATAAAATCACACGTAAATAATAAAAGATATCCTAAAACTACCTAAATAAGAAAATAACAATATATCAAGAAATAACTAATTAAATGGTAAATATCTATCTTTATCCGCCCCTATGCTCCTGGATAAGATGTGATTTCCAATTACATCATTTAAAATTCCGTCAGTTACAAATTTCAGTGTTTGGATGTCATGTATGTGGAATTTAAGACATGACCGAAATTACAATTTCACCTGTTTAGATACTCATAAGAGAATTAGAATTTAATTAGAAGTAACAACATTTTTTATCTTCGACAATCTGGTATTTTCTGCATGTAATTTGGCAAATCCTAAGTTGATTTTGCCAAACGCTGAACTTTCCCTTTTCCACGCTCTAAATCGCCCATTTTGTTAAAATCCCAAGTTATTTTACCTCATTCAAACGGATGCATTTTTGCTCACCACTTTAACCCAAGGTGTACCCTCACCACCATCCTCAATACTTGACACATGTCCATAGACATAATCATGATTTCATAAGTACAAAGCAAAAGTTAACTATGGTTATGCCTATGGACACGTGTCAAGTATTAAGGATGGTGGTGAGGGTACACCTTGTGTTAAAGTGGTGAGCAAAATACTTCCCATTCAAACACACTGTAAAGTTCACCGAGTTTCACCCTTTAATACGTGATGTTTTTTGGTAGGCAAGAAAAAAATGTGGCACCGAGCTATTTGTAGTTAATATTAAATGTTATTATAATATGGCATAAAATAATGAATAGAAAAAGGCAAGATGTGAAGGAAGTTAACATTATTGTAAATAAAATTTGTTTATTTTTTTTATTTTTAGTAAGTAGATGAATTATTGACCAAAAAAAAGTAAGTAGATGAATTTACAAACTAAAAAAAGACGAAGGGTTCTACCAAAAAAAAAAAGACGAAGGGATAAACAGGAAACAAAACAAACCACATAACATGGGCTACAAGATACGCACACGGGTACTTGCACCACCTTCCGCATTCTCTGTTGGGCGTGTCAAAGTGTTGAGTGGGCAAAAATATGAAGAGAATTATACAATGCTTCCGCCACCCAGCAACCAACAGAAGCAGATCCCCAAAACAAGAAGACGACGATGAAGAGGAAGAGCATGATCAGAAACCTTACATTCTGCAATTGCCAGACCACATAATACTGGAGATTTTCTGCAAAATCCCAACAAAAATCTCATCCAATGCAAGCGTGTGTGCAAGTCTTGGCGTTGTTGTCTCTCAGACCCTCAATTCACAAGAGAACTATTTTCACGAACACCCGCTTGCCTCTTGGTTACTGGCGTCCGCTGGTACTGGGGCCACTTCTTGGTTGACCTCGACCGGACCTGGAACCCAAACGTCGTCGCCTTGAAGCTTTTCAGTAAAATAAGTCACCGAACTACCATGCTAGGCTCGTGCAATGGCTTCCTCTGTCACCACTCGAGACGTCATCTTCACATATCCAATCCCGTTACTGGTGAGCTTTTATCTCTTCCAACACCTTCAGAGCTTGGTACACTTGGAGACTGTTACGGTTTTGGGTTCAGTCCCATCAGTGGTGTTTATAAACTAGTTCGGATTACGTCTCGGGAGGGAGAGCCTAAACAAGTAATGGTTTTGACTGTTGGCTCTGGGATTTGGAGAAACATTGGGCACCCTGCCTACTCTTTTAGTAGCATAACTCCTTGTCATGGGATTTATCTCAGTGGTTTTCTTCATTGGATTGGTCGCAGTTGTAGGGACAGGTCTCGGCGTTTGGTATGTGCCTTTGATGTTGAAAGCGAGCTGTTCCAAGAGTTACCACTACCGCCTTCTTCTTATGATATGGATAGAACTTATTTTAAGCTCGGAGTATTAAAAAGTTGGCTCTCTGTAATTCTTAACCTGAATGGCGATATCAGTGTTTGGGTGATGAAGGATTATGGGGTGAAGGAGTCTTGGACTAAAGAGCATGAGTTTAAAGACCCAGTTGGTTCTTTTGGCACTTCAATATTGAAATTTACTGAGGAAGGGCAAGTCTTGGGGTTAAATTATGATGATCATTCAATGCAGGCTTACACTCTCGCAAGAACGGGCCTTGTGAGGGTTGAGGTTAATGGATTACCGGTAATAATTTCAGAGGCATGGGACCTTGTTCCGAGCTTTGTTTCACTTAAGGATATCACCATAGGGTTACAGCTTGAAGGTACCATATATCTATCCTAAGCATTTTGTATTTCCTGCTCTGTGCAATTTGAACTTTTTTTTGGTCGAAAGTGCAATAAACTTCATCTTTTAATTTCAAAAAAAGGAACTTGTAAAAAATGTTAGTTTGGACCTTGTAATTTGAACAAGTGCAAAAGGAAAGTATTTTGGAGTTGTTTTCCATTGTTGCTGAGTTGAATAATATTTTGTTTTCCCTGCCCTTATTCTTTACAATTGTGGTGGAAATTGTTTAGGGTGATGAAAGTTCGTTGGGCTATTCCAAAGGGGTGTTTTGAGTTTCTGAGCACCAAGTTTGAGGTTGTTGGCAGTTTTCTGGAACATTTGGATGGAGAGCAATAGAAAAGGCATCGGTTTCGACTGATTTTAGGGACTATTTTCATTCTTATATAACGCTGGATTTGTTAGCAGCTGCCAAGTGAGACAGATTTTCCGAATTTAGAGCTTTTTTCTCTTTGCCTTTTTTTGAGTTGTCTTTTATTGTATTTTCTCTTTTCCCTTCAGATTGTGGATTCCTTGTCCACTCTTTCTAATTAGCTCTTCTACTTTAATAAATTTCTGTTTCGATTTGTAACATATTAGTGAAAGTTTTTTGGATTTATAATCTGTTAACAGTGACAGACAAGAATGCTTGAAATTTGTGTGCATTATTTCTTGCTACTTTCTGCTAGGAAGGTAATACTTTGCAGCAGCAGATACTGTTAAAAAGGACTAGGTGAAGGGAAAAGGCCGAGAATAGAGAAAGATGACGAGAGGGACGGAGTGGGAGGAGGAGAGAGAGTTAAGTAAAAGTGTTTGAAACAAATACCGTTAAAATGTTGATAATCAAGTGTCACCCGTGATGAATTCTGACAATATTTGAGAGAGAATTGATCGTGAGGTATGACATGAATTGCATTGTGTCCATTCCATCCTTGTATTAACCCTTTGGGGTATTTGTACTGGTACTCGTGTCTTATGGACTTTATGCTTATAATTTATATGAATACAATTATTGTTTTTCTCTAAAAATAAAAGCAAAAAACAAATTGACACTTTGGTTCATTGAAATAGAAAGCTTAGTGAACCCCGCAAAGTATCCCTTATATTTTAAGGATCCCCAATAAACAGGGACATAAATATAATCTCAATAAAGTATAATTAATTAATTTTAGGGTGGCTACCTAGTACTAATTGAGTAATATAATTTATGCTCAAATATAGTAAATTTAAAGGATTTCTTTTACCAAGTTGACGGAAAATGGGAACAGTGAGATACAAAGATAGAGTTCATGGGTGTTAGGTGACGCAAAATGAGGTAAAGTGAGACCGAGGTTATAATATGGGAGGCAATAATCAATCATTGAAGCCTAAACAACAGCATAATACATGCTTGAATGTGTTAATGTCCATTTATCCATCCGTCTCACATCGGCAAATAACAATTCTCTCGTTATATTATGCTGCATGCCTTCATTATGTTACATGTAAACAAAGGGGCAAGCTGAAAATATATTAAAGGTAAAATAACCCCAGCATCATATCCTGAAGCATCTGCCTCAGAAACTAATACCAAGCATGAAAAACTACCTCTCTTTTATTAATATCTGACCGTGATTCTACATAGTCTACGAAACCTCCACTGTTGTAATAATCGAAAAAGAAAAAAAGAAAAAAAGGTGCATGTGTTATAGGATCAACAGACCCCCAAAGCGAAATAGTTTGTCTTTTTATTTTTAGGGTTACGAGATAGGTCCTTGCAACTATTAGAGAAATTTTTAAATGTACCGGGTACACCACGTGGCTGGTGTACCATCCAATAGACCTAGGACATTTGGAATTACTTTCTAATTTATTGCATTATTTTTTATGACACATGGGCGGGCTGCATTGGAAACATTCCACATGTCCTACACCTAGTGGATGGTACACCAACCACGTGGTGTACCGGGAACACCAAAAAATTACTCCAACTATTATATCTTAAACATAAAATCATCTATTTTTAAACTATTATAAAATAAAATAAAAACCCAAATTGGAATATAGGTTAATACTTATCCTAATATTACAAAATATTTACACACTATGCTATCTACCTTAGTTGTCAAATCCCTTATGTTTAGCATTTATATTTAATTCTTTTTAATTTGGAACCTATTTAATATTGAAACGTTTAGATAAAAATAAATCAATGAATACATAAATAAAAATTGTAAGTTTATAAAATAAAATAAAAAAGATCATTAGAGTTTAAGCTAAAAATTTTAGCTAGCCCACCCATTGAAAAATTTCTAGTTCTGCCTTTGGGTAGGTAATTCAAATTGCATTCTCATGTTTGGTAAATGCACTCTTGGGAATGCAATTATGGAATCGTGGGTGTGCACTTCCCATGTAGGGGGAATTTCATACCCTTGGCTCACTTTGGAAATTCCCCCTTTTAGACTAACTTACCCATTTATTATTTTTAAATACCACTTTTGACCCTTAAAAAACTTTTCATATTAATAACCTTTAATAATAATAAAAATCAAGGGTATTGTTTGAAACTTGATAACTTTTATTGAACTAATCAAACATGGGAATGAGAGATAATTATATTTCCCAGCGTTCCCAAACGTGCAAATGAACATCCTCCATTCTCATCTTGTGGGATTATAAATGGATAGTTTATTCTTAAGAAATTCAATCCGGGAACCAAACAGGCCACAAGATCAATAGTTAAGAAAACAATAAGCACAGTGATTAAATTTCAACAAGAGGAAACTTTAATAGCATACAAAGAAATAAAAAAGGATAGAGAGTTACGACCACTCTTCCTTGCTCCAAGAGTGAATAGCGAATTTTCTATGATCCTTTGAGCAAAGTCGACCTCTATTATTTTAAAGGAACCTAAATCCTATAGAAATTGGACAAGTGGTCTTACACGAAAACTTAATTGCCAAGTTGTGTAATGGATATCTCAATTCATCAACCTAAAATTGATGAATTGAGGTATCAATTAGAATTTGGGTACCTCAAAACCCTAAACCCTAAACTAATTATATAAGAGATCCATTATTCCTTTTTGAGGCCTTGTTCACCATTTTTCATACTGAAAACTCTCCTCCCACTCCCACATCACATTAAAGGTAGGCAAGCTGTAGAGCTCCTCCAATGCCTATTTCAGTGGAGTCCTTACTTGGCACGCCTGATCAATACAGATCATACGTAATCTGTTTAATTTAATTTTATGGTAGCTAATACTCAGTAAGGGAATTTATGCAACTAAAGTAAATTGAACAGATTTTTTTTGTAACAGAGTTGACGAAATTGGGCACAACTACAGAGAGAGAGTTCATGAGGGATCCGGATCCTCTGTTTGGATTATCTCTGTCATGATCTGCTTGACTTCTCCCCTCCATACACCACCTTATTAAAATATAATCCAAAGAATTTCAAGTTATACACATCCTCTTTAAAATAAAACCTCAATTTCCTAATAATTTAAAAGGAAAAAAAAAACCTTAACTCTAAACTATCATGAAACTTAACATCGTTGGTCTCTCTTCTCCCTTCTTTTTTAAAGTCTCTGTAAGCATTCATTTTCTGGATCTCAACCAGATCCCTCCAAGATGGGTTGGAGTATTTGTTTTTAACGGGAAACATGGTGAGCTTGAAATTGGTAATTTATTAAGAATGCTGCTAAATGAACCCTAAAATTAACCGAGTACACCCTACTATCAAACTATTTATTGAATTACTAATTTACCCTAATATAAAATGACAAAAAAGAATTAGGGTGTACTCAATTAATTTTAGGGTTCGGTTAGCTTTTTTTTTTCCTTCATGTCCCCGCCTAATGGTTTCCTGCAAGTTAAAGATAGATAACAATATTCGGGAGATTCTTATTTCAAATCCTAAAATGAAAGATAGAACAATCATGGAGATGGAATGCCAACGATTGTGCATTAATATATGTAGATATAATCAGTTTCTCATGTTCCTTTGGGCCCCAGTAGTAATTGAGCAGAGAAACTAGATTCAGATGTCTGATGTTTCCTAGTTTCTTTACTTCTCTTGCAAATTATTTCCTTCCTTTTGCTATACCCTCCCTTAGCCATTTCACATCCAATACATGACCTGAGTCAAGCATAGCTTTGTACATTGTTACATGACAACTCTTTCCAATAACTTCTGCAGGGGCGCATCAAACATATGTAAATCACCAGCCAATTTATCTGGAGAACAAGTTTTGAGAACGTTTGGACTCTCAAGTGGTTGTTGATTTTTTGAAGGTGATAGATTTGGGATTGGTATTAGGGGTATCTTTGGTAGTTAAATAGGGTGCACTTAGTTAATTTTACATTTTGATTAAAAATATTAGGGTGCACTTAGATCATAGGGTGTACTCGCTAATTTTAGGGTTCGTTTAACAGCACTCTTTATTAAAAGGATTCAATTTAATAATATTAAAACGAACAAAAGGAGACCAATATGCTTCCATCTCGGCCTGTTGCTATTCTTCTGAAAATAAAAACTCGTCCTGATAGGCAATTTTAGTTTATATTAACCTATTATTTTATTCCAGAGAAAGGAAGGAAGGTAATTTTTGGGGGAGACTTTGCAGAAAGGAAGAAGGAAAAAAAAACCGAAAGGATTGGTGGAGGAGTTAAAGAGAAAGAACGAAAGGAAAAAAACTAAACTGATTGGGGGAGACGTTGCAGCGAAAATAAGTAGGGAATTGGGGGAGACGTTTGCAGATAGGAAGAAGGTTTCACGTTAGTTCAGTCAGAGTTTTTATTTTTAAATTATGAAGAAATTGTGTTTTTATTTTAAAGATGATGTGTCTAACTTAGGTCATCTCCAAGTGAGGGCTAAATCCTCACTTTTGGCCATTTCAAATCCAAAACTCATCTCCAATAAAATAGGGAGCATTTTTGCTCACCACTTTAACCATAGGTGTACTCTCACCATCATCTTCAATGCTTGACACGTGTCCATAGGCATAACTATAGTTAATTTTTGCTTTGTATTTATGGAACCATGATTATACCTATGGACACGTGTCAAGCATTGAGAATGGTGGTGAAATACACATATAAGTTAAAGTGGTAAAACTCATCTCCAATAAAATAAGCTATATGTGCCATGTAACCGGACTAAATCCAGTCAGCGGGCCAAAAGGGCTATATGCTGAGCCACTTGTACGATTATATCTTATTTTATTATTATTTTTTCAAAAGCAAGCAAGGTTTGGGATTTTTCAAAAGCCAACGGCTCTTTCCACAAATTATGCAACGCCCGCCCAAGCGGTTCTCTCAGGCTGCTGACTCAGATGATGTCAGCTAGCCATTATATATATATATATATATTTTTTTTTTCTGGAAATCCTAAAAATTATTATTTTAAATTTAAAAAATTCCTAAAGTTTTTCTATAAATACCAACCTCATTTCTACATAATTTCCCACTTTCTTTTCATCTTTCTATCTCATTTCCCACATTCTTTTCATACTTTACATACTATCCTTACTTTTTTTTATCCTTCTACACAATTTTCCACAATTTTTTCATCCATCCTACAATGCCGGGAGATGATGCTTATCTTTTCTAATTTGTTAGTTGTTGTTTTCATCCATCCTACACAACTTGTGACGCTAAAAATATAGCTCAACAGTATTCATTAAAAAACTATAAATGGTGGGCTAAATTTTATGAGTGTGCTATAAATAGTACTCCACTATTGGAGATGACCATATAATCCCGTGGATTAAATTTTAATGAGGTGGCATATCGAGGGAGAAGTCACGCAAATCATGGCAGAGAAAATCAAGCAAAGGATTCAGATCCGTTTAGGAGGATTAACTGAGGCAAAATGAGGTAAAGTGAGAAGGAAGTTATAATTGGGGGCAAATCAATCGTTAAGCCTAAACAAAAGCATAAAACTAAAAGTAGTTTAAAATTGAAGTTTAAGAAAACACGGAATACATGCTTCACATGTGAATCTTCATTTGTCCATCAGTCTCACGCCTGCAAATAACACAACACGTCTGATCTGTTCGAATTTAAACAAAGTGGCAAACTCAAAAATACATTCAAGTAAAATAACCCCAACATCATGAGCTGAAGCATCTTCCTCAGAAACTAATACCATGCCATACTGTCCCAAGCATGAAGAACTACCGCTCTCTTTTACCTACACTCACTTTGATTACCATCAACACCAGCAGAGCTAAATAATGTATGACCGTGATTTTACATTGTCTGCGAAACCCCCACTGTTGCAATAATCCAAAAACAAAAACAAACAAAGGTGCATATGTTAGGATCAATGGACAAGGGGAAATGGGTTTTCTCTCCTCTGTTTATATTTTTTTCTTTTGTTGCACATATTGTACAACTTGTCCATAACAGAATGATAAATAAAAATTTATGATGTATGATAATTGTAATCTAATAAACTAATCACGATGAAGGATCATATGAGACAAACAAACTTAAAAGACTAATTTCGCCGAGCATAAAAGAGGGGGGGAGGGGAGGGGGGGGTGGGAATAATCTTTTTATATACAGGAAACCTATTGGGTTGAAAACTTGATTTGCAAAGCCAAGCAAATACTAAATTTTAAAATTTAAAATTTGTACTATAATTCCCATCCTCAGTAACCATACAAAGGGGAAGTGCCTGCATCAGAGGAAAATAAGATTACAACTTTTTATTGTGGGGAAGTAAATAAAAAATTTGGCTTTCAAGATCTTTAATTCTGGTCCTACAGTTCTCTCAGAAGCCAAACAGATTGAAACATAGTATAACAAAAGATGAGACAACACATTGCAGAACAAAATCAAAACCTCCACCAACAAGAGAAGACATAGTCCGCAAACAGGAGATGACAAATCCACGAGCAGAACTGGTTATTGTATAATCTAATGAGAACACTCGAAAGAACATGAAAATATTATATGCCACAGTAGATGGCAGCAAACTGTCAAGCACGCTGTTTTCTAAAGGCGAGTTCAATCTTGCTTCTCTTGGAAGATTTCAAACCAAGAGAAGGACAAGAAGCTGACTATGTGCAACCACACACTCACTTAGTAGATGCAACTTAACCACCTTGTGTAACTCAACTGTGGAGTTTTATTTCAAAAAGATTTCATTGCTAAGATTTCATTCTTATCAGGAAGCTATGTACAATTCCCATATAATGTATTCCTATCACCCATAAAGACAATGCTAGAGTCGGGACTCAAAAAACATCATTACAGAAGTATCATCAAGGCCTCAAATACCTTAAAACAACCTCCAAGACAAAGACACCTTTATTAGATTTAGAAACACAAAATATCAATCCCACAGGCACTACAAACTGCTATGTGTGTTTTCAGGGGTTTCATCGGTGAAGGGACTGAGAAGAAGGAGAACACTCTTTGGAGATGTGCCGTCTTGGCTCTTTTATGGTGTGTGTGGCTGAAACAGAACAACAGAATCTTTGAAGCCAAGGAGGAGGTTGTGGAGCCAATCTGGGAGACGATTAGACGCTTTGCTTCTCTGTGGGTATCTTTGCCTAAACATTTTGAAGACTTTTCCCTTAGAGAAATTCTTCTTGATCCCTCTAGAAAAAAAAAGTCTTCTTGATGGAGGGTGGAGTGTTGGACTGAGTGTATCTTGGAAACCTACAGTTCCTAAGTTCTAGTTTTCCTGCTTCTGATATTTGGTTCTTTAACAGTTTTGCTTCTACTAGTTTTTATGTTCTTGTAAGCTGAGGGTACTTTCTATAGGCTGCTAGTCCACTTTGATTGTACTCTTCACCTTATTAGTACAACTATTGTGTTTCCAATAAAAAAAAAGAGGAATTAAACCTACAAATTGCAAGCAGAATGGAAAGAGAACTCAAAATCCATGGTTCTAAAAACATTACAAATGATTCTCTTTCAATTAATGATCACTGTATTCTGACTTGTGAGTCAACTTTCATAATACAGAGTTATTATTTGGAAATATCATTGATCGAAAATTCACATACAAATCAATTCGTAACAGGAAGACAAAAAGAACAATCAATCAAAGGCTGGGTGGAGACAACTTTATACCAGGGTTTATCAGCAACTAAATGGAAAAGAAAAAAAAAACTAAACAAAAATACACTAACTAGTCATCCTATTACTAGTATCAATGATAAAAATAACATTGAAACGTTTAAAATGCACATAGCAAGGTTTGACATAAAGTACCTGGGAGCTCTAACCCTTTGGTAATATCTTTAAGTGAAACAAAGCTTGGAATAAGGTCCCATGCCTCCACAACCATTGCAGGTAACTCATCAACCTCAACCCACACAAGTCCTATTGTTGCCGGAGTATAAGCGTGCAAGTGAGACAAATGTAACACCAAGACTTTCCCTTTCCCTGTAAATTTCAATATTTGAGTACCAAAACAACCAAGTGGGTCTCTAATTTCATGCTCTTTAGTCCAAGACTCCTTCACACCATAATCCTTCATCACCCAAACATTGATTTTAAATCTGGAGCTAATAATGAGGCAGAGCCAACCTTTCAACACTCCAAGCTTAACACGAGTTTTTTTCAGGTCCAAAGAACAAGGCGGTAGTGGCAACTCTCGGAAGTGCTCGCTTTCGATATGGAAGGCACATATCAAAAGAGAACCCTCACTACGCCGCCGGCCAATCCAATGAATAAACCCATTGAGATAAATCCCATTATCAGTTATACCAAAAGAGTTGATAGAGCACCCAATGTCTCTCCAAATCCCAGACCCCACATTTAAAACCATTGCTTGCTCCTCAGACCCTTTGATTGGAGACATAATCCGGACTACTTTATACACATTACTAATGGGACTAAACCCAAATCCATACTTACCAGGAAAAGTTCTATAAGGATTAGTGGGTTCTGGAAGAGTTAAAGACTCACCCGTCACGGGATTGGATATGTAAAGTTGGTTGCTGACTTCAGAAAGCAACTCGTGGCAGAGGAAGCCATTGCAGGAACCGACAATGTATATACCCCTACTACTCTGGACATTTGGCTTTATACTGAAAAGCTTCAACACGACGTCGTTTGCGCTCGAAGCCCGGTTCGGGCTCGAAGCCCTGTCGAGGTCGATGAAGAAGTGCCCAGTGTCCTTGGATGTGGGTGTGCGGAAGCCAGAGACCAAAAGGGAAGCGGGCGTTCGTGAAAGTAGGTCTTTGGTGAATTGAGGGTCTGCAAGCCAACAACGCCAAGACTTGCACACACGCTTGCATTGAATGAGCGTTTTGGTTGTGATTTTGCAGAAGATCTGCACCATTAAGTGGTCTGGCAATTGCAGAATGTAGGGTTTCTGATCGTGCTCTTCTCTTCCTTCTTCATCATTTGGGGCTCTGTTTCTGCAGCACAGTCTAGTTTTATTCATCATTGAAGCGGTGTCGTTTCTGTACGGACTCGGGCTAGGTCGGAGAAGAGTCTCTTGTAGTAGAGAAGGAGCGTTCAAGCTAGAAGTGCTCGCTGGAGCAGAAGCAAGAAGCTGCTCTACCAATGACCCGCCCCACTTCAGCTTAACTCTATACCTTTTTCTGTTTAACGTTTTTTTTTATTAAAATAAATAAATAAAATTTTATGTATTGCTGCTCATAAATAATTTTTCAAAATATAGATTTTTTTATTGTCCGAAGAAAAATTGAAGTTGTATACCACATTTTCATACCACATTAGGCCTTCTCCAACCCATGAGAGGCTAAACTCAAATTTTTCCCCTTCAAAAAGTAACTATTTGGATTTTGACTGGACTCAAATCGTTTTTTCTCCTAACCCTCCGGACTCAAATTTAAGTCAGCAACTTTATTAAATTATTTAAAAATAATTTGGAAGTCTAATTTTTTTTATGGATAACTTTTCTTCTTTTAATCTTTTTATATACTTTCATAATTTAATTTTTTGAACAATTTGACCTAAAAAAATTGAAATTCCACAATTATAAAATTATTTCAAAAGAAAACACACAACATAAAAGAACACACACAACATAAATATAAAAAAAAAAAAAAACACACACACACACAAGATAATTGAAACACGCAAGGAGGATTGAAACAATTGTCGACCTCATTCACCATCTCCAAAGCTCCACCAAAGGTGATCAATCAAATCATGTCGGAGACTTTGATGCACATGTGGAGATCGAACTCTATTATGACAAATCATGTAATCAGAGAGAGTCTGCCAATCTTGGTGGTACTCATATGTAATGCTTGCCTCCATCTCATATTGTCTTGCTCTGGCCCTCCTGGATCGTTGTAGGCACGTATCCTCATCACCGGATTCCTCTTCAACATATTCATATTCATCCTCCACAATCATGTTGCGATGGCGATCTTCCCTCTCACGGTTCTTGTACTCACGACCGGCTACCGACCCACCATGTTTGGTGGCTTCATTCTCCAATGAAGTATGGTGGGCAATGGCTTGTATCACTCTCTGATGATGTTCCGAATCATCATTAAACATAAAGGAAAGATGGCCTTGCCACGGTTATCCATTGAAAGCTTGAAATGATATGAAAAGTATGAGAATGAAGAAGATGATGTGCCTGAAATGATATGTAAAGTATAAGAATGAAAAGAGATTGATGAGATTGACAAAAGGAAAAATAAATGGAGAAATAGATAAAATGTTTTTGGTAGATTATTTGAGAAATGAGTTGGTATTTATAGAGTTTGGAGTGAGTTTTGAAGTTGGATTTGATCAAGATTAATTTAAAATATTATTTTGACCATTGGATTTAAATTTCAGCCGTTGAATCTTTTTTTTACCGTTAAAATAGCTTAGATTTAATCTAAATCATTGATTTAAAGTTACTATTAGAATTTTTTTTTTAATTTTAAAAAGGACATTTGAATGAAACGGTAACTTAAAGCTAGAATAAAGGACATTTGAAGTTACTATTTAAATGAAACAGTTCTTTTTCAAAGTTACTATTACAATTTTTTTTTTAAAAGGACATTTGAATTGCAACGGGCAACTCACTAGGAGCCTACATGTGGTGGCAGGCAGCAGACAATTTGACCAGAGTTGGCCCCCGCGCGGGCCCCAGCGTCATTTCTGATGCACATGGGCTATGCATCTGTTGGTCGGCTCCAGTGACTAGTTTGGGTCCAGCCAATATGTGGACTGCTATTTGGCCTCAACTTTGAGTTTTCCCAAATTTTGGGTCCTTCATTTTCATGGGTTGGGAGTGTTTTGGGGCTAAAATTTGGGATTTTTTTGGGTTTGGCCCTTTAGGTTGGAGATGGCCTTCGAGCAACTCCACCCATTTGTCATGGCAAAGGGCTAAGGGAGGCAAGGGCTATCACTATTAACGTGAATAGTGGCAGCCCTTGCAAAACTACAAAATAATTTGCAGTCTGGTCCCTAGTAGAAAACTAGCAAACTCCCATGCTAATTTTCTAGATTTTCTCTTTTAGTTTACAATCTCAACTATTCTACACAACATGTACTTATGTGATCTCCAGTAAAACTTCATCTAAAACACTCAACACTTCAACAACATCACCACCACCACCACCACCACCACCACGGTGGGTGTTCAAAGTATTTTTTTAAACTTCAAAACTGGTACAAACCACGTATACCAACATATAGAACATGAAGAGAGGATGATGTTTGATACCTTGGTTGACAGAAACGATCGTCGAAAACATCCGAAATGGTGCCGCAATGTTTCCATAAATCGGCGGACCTTTGGAGCATTGAACGGTGGTTGTGGTGCTCCAACGATGGTAACTTCAACACTAAAAAGGTTCCTTGAAAGGAAAAGAACCTAACCCAATAAGCCTTGCAAAGAGTAGTGTCACGACCCGACTCCTCTAGCACGATATTGTTCGCTTTGGGCCCCCCTCTCTGGCCCTCACTGTTTTGTTTCTGGGAACTCACGAGCAACTTCTCAGTGGGTCACCCATCCTAAGATTGCTCTAGCCCCAACTTGCTTAACTTCGGAGTTTCAAGGAATCTGAAGCCAGTGAGCTCCCAAAAGGTCTCGTGCTAGGAAGAGAAGTGCCCACGCATATAAGCACTTCACCTTTCCCTCCCCGAGCGATGTGAGATTGCTCACCGTTCTTGCTTCCTCAAGCTCACGGGTCTTACAATCCACCCCCCTTGGGGCCCAGCGTCCTCGCTGGCACACTTCCGGTCGGGGTCCAACTCTGATACCATTATGTCACGACCCGACTCCTCTAGCACGATATTGTCCGCTTTGGGCCCCCCTCTCTGGCCCTCACATTTTGTTTCTGGGAACTCACGAGCAACTTCCCAGTGGGTCACCCATCCTGAGATTGCTCTAGCCCCAACTCACTTAACTTCGGAGTTCCAAGGAATCCGAAGCCAGTGAGCTCCCAAAAGGCCTCGTGGGAGGAAGAGAAGTGCCCACACATATAAGCACGTTACCTTTCCCTCCCCGAGCGATGTGGGATTGCTCACCGTTCTTGCTTCCTCAAGCTCACGGGTCTTACAAGTAGTGTCCAGAAACGGTTGAAAAATGCATCGAACGGCTAGGCGACGTTGAGGTTTCGGCTGTGCAAACCATGAACTTCTCACCATCGGTTCTCTCTCTACGTTGATCGAAAGGAAATAATCCCAACATGAAAGTTGTTCCTTGCTGCGAGATGAACAAGACTCAAGAAGTAATCGTAGGACGATAACGTGTGTATGGATCGAAAAATCCTTCTAAAGTTAGCTCATTGCGAAGGTAGTGGCTGCAAAACCAGCCACTTCGCTTCCATTTTTCGTCACATACGGTGGCTGTTTGAGCTGGGTATTGGTCGGTATAGGTAGAGGGGATAGAGATGAATAATTTTCATGAAGAGACGATAGTCATCTGTGGCTTGTCGAAGGCATGGTGTCGTCAAGAAATATGAGCAACGGCTGCTCGTGGGAGAGGAGAAATGAGAGAGATGAGGGAATGAGAGTCACGAGTGAGAAGAAAAAGAAGAAAAAGGAGAAGTGTTGGCAACCCATGTGTGAACAGTAAGATTGAGCAGTAAGAAATCCGTGTGTGAGCAGTAACTATGAACAGTAATCTGTTGGGTGTCACGTCTCACAACATGATTAGTCTAATTTTGGAAATTCCTTAAAAATTCATCTGGGTATTGAAAAATTCTCCAAAAATCACCACAAGTTCGTAGCAACGTGTACTATATGTCTGTCCAAAAATCATAATTTTCCCACTTCAATTTCTTCAACGCCCTTTGAAAAGTCACAAACAAAATGTAAAAGAATTTTAGTCCAAATTGATTTTAAATATTCTTAAATCCAATATTTTCAAACCTAACCAACTTCATAAAATGCCTACCCATTTTATCCACTTATGTGATTTTGTGGAAAATTTTTGAGGTTGTTACAATGATTGTGCACATTTTTTAGAGCAAATTGCTTTGTATGTCACAATAAGAATTGAGAGAGACATGAAAAGAGATGCGGAAGAGAAGGCAAGAGATAAAGCATTTGCAAGAGAAAGAGAGTATGCACACAAACAAGACATGGACAAGAAGGATCAGGAAACCATGGTCATGGATACTAGCCATATGTCCACTGAAACAAAGTCATTTTGGAAGCTAGAAAGAAAGGATGTTATGAGAAGAAGGCTTTTCCATAACGATGGACCAAGCAACACCGATTGGTTAAATGATGAAAACCATTAGGTTGTACTGTTTGTCTTTTATTTAATTAGTTGTATTGCTTGTCTTTTATTTAATTGGTTAAATGATGAAATTTGAGATGTGAATTTTATAATAAAAATGGACATGTGGTAACTGAAAATTTTATCCAAAATATGAGATGTAAATTTTATAATAAATATTGACATGTGACAATCAAAAATCTTATCCAAATTAATCATTTAAGTAAAAAATAATAATAATAATTTAAGTGAATAGTATTTGCCCTTTGCCATGGCAATGGTTTGAAACACAACAAGCCTTTTGCAAGGGATGTCACTATTCACATGAATAGTAACAGCCCTTGCCTCCCTTTGCCTTTGCTATGGCAAATGGGTGGAAATTCTCTAATAAGCCTGGCCTGGCTGCTATATTTTTCTGCATTTCATTTTCAGGTATATTTTAACTTTCAAATTAATTTTCACGTGGGAAATTCAAATTTACACTCTTATATAACCAAATCCACGGATGATCATATATCTGTCCAACACTCGTTAAATTATCTCCAACTATATTTTCTTCTCGAAAGATACATCGAAAACAAAGTGGGAGATTTGATTTAAATATCATGGACAACAGAATGAATGTTTAAGAGTACTTGAATATCCTTATTGACAATTTGTATTAAAACCTTCGAATCTCCCTTGATCTCTCTAAATTGGAACGTCGTAGTCTAAGAGTCGTTTGAAGAATACGACGAAGAGCCGGTTGAGGAGTACAGCTAGGGGTTGGACGGGGAAGAGGGGGCAATGGGTGGGAGTTGAGGTGTAAAAAGTGGGGGTTTTTTTGTTCCTTTCTTTTTTCGTGAGGGAAGAACTGGTTTCACCTTAGGGCACGAAATGAAGTCTTCCCCCCCAACCTCCCTTCTGCATCGGCCGCTATTCGCACCGCCTTATCTGTTTTGCTTTGCATTGCTTAAGACCTCATGATCGGCATTGCCTCAAGGCCAGCCTAGACAAGGCTTTCTAAAACCTTCGTATTTATATACACGAGCATATACATTCCGTCTGAAATGTTGTCAACATTATTCACGGATGACACTGATTATTACCTTTTTAACGGCATATTTGTCAAACACTTTCACTCAACTCTCTCCTCCCACTCCGTCCCTCTCAGCAGCCTTTTCCCTTCACCTCTCATCCATTTTCCCTGAACTAGTTCTTTCTTGTTTGTTCCTTCCTTCCAAATCTATTCATAAGCTTTAGAAGCCGAACATACCAAATTTGTGAATGAGTCTAATATTTTATTCATGTGTGATTTGGTTCCATTAAGTATGACCTTGAATGTGCCAAAGCAGGCTAAGCACAAGACGACCTCGACCTATCAAGCCAATTTCAATCCTATACATGATTACAACCTTATGCAGGGTGTGCTGCACAACTGCTGCTGCAAACTATTACCTTGTAGAAATGAAGTAAGAAATGCACAGAATTCATGCATTCTTGTCTGTCACTGTTTCAGACTATAAATTCAAAAACCTTAACTAGCATATGATGTTTGAAGAGACAGTAAGGAACTGACCTAAAAAGGGACATTGGACTGGCGACCTATCTTGCTTTGCAATACTTCTTTCATATAAATTTCCTGCATTTTAAAGTGCTTTTCTAAATTTCTGGGGATAAGAGGTTTACTTGTACAGATTCTCTATTTTCTCCTCGTACTGAGCCACAACTCTTGTCCTTTTGAACTTTCATAGTTGGAGTCAATAAGCCACTATCAATCTGCAATGAAAATGTACTATTAATCAGCCAGCTGGTAACATATATACCTTGAATGACGAGGCAGGTATGGATATTTTCCAGTAAAGGCCTCGCTCATCCACAGTCAAGATTCTTCCAGTTTGGAAACACCCTGAAGTCCTGCATGAAATAGAAGGAAAACATTAGAGTGCAATGGTTAAAAAGGTTACTTAAAAGTTAAAGTGATACATTTAAATTCACTCCCACCCCAACCAAAAGTCCCAGGTATTATATAATAAGCATTGGTGACATTTCTTATCCCATTTTTACAATGTTAGATACTATAATCGAACACAGATAAATGTATGAACAATCCCATCAACTGGATGTTGATAGAACTTTTTTTTTTCTTTTGAAGAAAAATAGAAAATTATTAAAGTGGAAAAGCTAATTATAAAGAGTGGATAAGGAATCCACAATATGAGGTAAAAGAGAAAACACTAAAAAAAAGGTAAGAAAGAAAATGCTCTAAATTTGAAACATCTAACATCACTTCGCAACTGCTCACAAATCCAACATTATAGTAGAATGGTAATAATCCCTAAACTTAGCCGAAAGCTTCCCAGAAACTCACTCTGTCCCAGAGTTCATTTACCCCCGCGCCCTTATAATCCTCAAATATTCTTATTGCGCTCCATCCAAATTGTTCCAGGAAAATGCCAACAACAAGCACCCGCACAATGTTTTTATACAGAAAAGCTTCAACACGACGTCATTTGGGTTGCGGGTCCTGTCGAGGTCGACCCAGGCACGCGTATCCAGTGATCAAAATGGAAGCGGGCGTTCGTGAAAATAGTTCTTTGGTGAATTGAGGGTCTGAGAGCCAACAACGCCAAGACTTGCAAACTCGCTTGCATCGGATGAGAGTTTTTGTTGGGATTTTGCAGAAGATCTCCATTATTATGTGCTTTGGCAATTGCAGAAGGTAGGGTTTCTGTTCATGCTCTTCTTCTTCATCGTCGACTTCTTGTTTTGGGGGTCTGTTTCTGTTGGTTGGTGGTAGTTTAATTTTCTTCATTGATCGAAGCGCTGTCGTTGCGGTAGGCTGGCTAAGATCGGAGAAACGTCTCAGAGTTTCAGCGTGAAGAAAGCTTCTTCAACCCAAAGCTTCGGTACAACCGAAGAGCTGAAATGAACTAAAATGGGTATGACTAATGGGCCTGGCGGTGTGCTGGAAGTGGGCTCCTCGGAGTGTAAATCGTGCGGTTCACTTGGCTGCTAAGATAGGATCGCCAGCGATGGAACCCGAGTGTTGGGTCGAGAGACCACCACCGTCTCTAGTTGGTGTGTTGGTGTCTGACGGCCTGCCTTGCCCCCCAACTTTTTGATTTTTCTGTGGGAAACAGGTTTGCTGTGTCTGAGTTGCTAGTGTGTTCTTTGTGGCCCTGTTTCCACCTTGGTTTCGTTTATGGTGTCTAGTTTCCCTTTGTTTTTCATTGCCTCTGTTTATGAGGTTTCTATGAAATTCAATTTACCAAAAAAAAAAAATGGGCCTGGCTAATGGGTATGAAACATTTTGGTATATTTTTTGGATTTTTAAATTATTTGGAAATTTTAATTTACACTCTTTTGTAGAACTAAATACACAAGAAATTAGTACACATGGACTTGTCCAAGTTGGCTAGAGCGAATGTGCTCTTCAATATGAACGAGAGTTCGAATCCTCCTCCCACGGTATTGGAATATCCTTATTGACAATTTGTATTAAAATGAAGAGTGCAACTATTTCCACCCCTTGTTTTATCTCTTCTTCCATTAAATGATGGGAAAATCATAAGCTATTATCTTCAAGGTGCAAGGAAAGAGTGTTGGTGTCTTTGTTTTTTTCTTTCTAAATTTACATGATGGGTGGGAAGATAAAGTGGAAATAACAACACCCAAAATGAATCCTACAATTACAAGCATAATGGAAAGAAAACTCAAACTACATGATGCTACCAATTACATACAAATTATTCTCATTGATTTAATGATGAATGTTGTTGACAAAGTGAGGAATCATTGATTGAAAATCAAGAAATACAACTAGGGGCCATGGACCCTTACCGAGGCTCATAAAATCAACTAACATGCGTCCTGAATAAAAATCAGGGGCAGTTGTACCTAGGGGTGTTCACGGGTCGGGTTGGGTCGGTTATGGGCACAA
Source organism: Prunus padus (assembly GCA_024362665.1). Taxonomy (NCBI): domain Eukaryota; kingdom Viridiplantae; phylum Streptophyta; class Magnoliopsida; order Rosales; family Rosaceae; genus Prunus; species Prunus padus. The sequence continues at coordinate 15,017,407 of JANFAM010000020.1, forward strand.
ACCGTACGCCGAACCAGACGTCGTCGGCATGGCTATTTCAGAGACCTCTGCCGCACCGAGGAGATGCAACACCGACTACAATCGGCACGCCGAGAAATCGGTGCGGTGCGGCGAGCATGGATGGCAGAGGATTGAACTGAGATTGATGGCTCGACGACCACTTCGTGGTTGGGGGTATGTGGAGGAAAGAAGAAGAAGAAGAAGAAGAAGCTGGGAGAAATGAAAAATAAAGAGAGAGAGAGAGAGAGAGAGAGAGAGAGAGAGAGAGAGAGAGAGAAGAAAAAAAGAAGGGGAGAAGAGAAGAGGAAGAAGCTGGGAGAAACGAAAAATAAAGAGAGAGAGAGAGAGAGAGAGAGAGAGAGAAGAAAAAGAAGGGGAGAAGAGAAGAAGAAGAAGCTGGGAGAAAAGAAAAAAAATAAAGAGAGAGAGAAGAAAACGGCTGGGAGAGAAGAAAAGAAGGAAGAAGAAAGAGATGAAAACCTAATAATTTTTTAATTCTTTGAGAAAGTAATAAATACTATTATTATTCCAAGTTTACACAAGAAGACGAGACAGCACAGTGGCATCTGAGCATTGTAATTCCAACATGGCCAAGGTTCGAGTCCCCTAGCGCGCAGGAAGTTTTTGCAATTATTACGAAACAACATAGTGGCGGTCCGGTTCGGGTTTCGCCGGTTTGGAAAAATCAAAACCGGTTCAAACCGGTTCACCACCGGTTCGGCCGGTTTTCTTGCTGATTACAATATTATTACTTAAAAAACCGGACCAACCCGCCAAAATTGGTCCGGTTCGGCCGGTTCGGTCGGGTTTTCGGTATAAATGCACACCCCTAGTTGTACCCAAAACAAATTCAAAATCGTCGTGAGTCAACTTCCATAAAATAGGAATTTGTTTTTGGGAAATACCATTTGTTTTCAAAGTCATATAAACATCACGAAAATTAGTAGCAGAGGGTAAACACAAAAACATAAAAAGTCGGGAAGAAAAATATGAAGTAAACAAAATAGATTTGTATTTTTAATCTATTGGACGCCTCCCTCTGGCAACATCTGTTTAAGAAGGGGCTTACCTTACCTTATCTCAGGAAGAAAAATAATGAGAACCAAAAACAACTTTGAAAAGTAAACAAAATGCTTAGGTTTGACATATCGAGCTCTAACCCTTTGGTGATACTAGACTGCTAGTTGAAAATCAAAACCTTTTTCAAGCAATGGCAATTGGGTAAGAAGGTAATAATATTGAGTTGTCCTTCTTCCGAACCATTTTTACAGTTTAATACTGAGTTGTTCACAAGCTTTACGACTCGATCATGCCAAATTTGTTGACGAGCCTAATCCTTTATTCAAGCTTGACTCTCTCTTACATTTGAACTCGAATGAGCCACAGCAAACCGAGCACGAGAACGAGAACGAGACGAATTCGAGCTATCAAGCCGATTTATGCACACATAAGCATTCTTGTCTGTTATTGTTACAGAATACGAAGACCAAATATACGTACTGTGCAAATTGCATTAAATTATTACAAATATTACATATAAACGTATGCAAGATTACAGCCAGGAACTTAAATAAACAAAGGAAGTTGTCTTGCACTGGCTACTGTTCCTTGTACCTAGGATATGTGCTGCTTTTCATATACAGATATGCAAATCTACAGATTCTAATTAATGAAAGAGGTTTGAAGAGATAGCAAGGAACTTACATAAACAAGGACTCAAAAGTTTATTGGAATGGCTACATACCAAGGGCTTGCTAAACTTATTTCACAAAAGTAAATGCACTTCAAAGTGCTTCTGCAAATTCCTGAATAAGAGGTTTACTTATACAGATTCTCTATTTGCTCCTTGTACTGTGCCACGACTCTGTCCCTTCGTATTTTCATAGTTGGAGTCATTAAACCACTATCAATCTGCAATAAAAAGGTACAATTAATCAGCCAGCCAGTCACATCTGTAACTGGAATGACAATGCTTGCAACGATATTTTACCGTAAAGGGCTCATCCACAATAAAGATTGGTCCAATTTGAAATGAACACCCTGAAGTCCTGCATGAAATTAAAGGAAAACTATAAGGAAAAGAAAACATCAGAGTGCAATAGCCTACAAGGTCTGCTATTGTTCCTTACTGGATTTGGATGGCCTCTGATGGCCATATGGCCATAGTCCTTTTTGGTTTCTTAAGTTTCTATGATTGTTTAAATAGTATGGTTTTATGTTTTTTCTTTATGAACCTCGACGATATGAGGGGGTTTGATGGTATTTTAATCATGACAATTATTTGCATGAGTATATAAGAAGAAACATATTTTTATTTCCAAGATAACCTATGATTGAGTAATTAATTCTAGTAAGCACAATAAGTTGCACGTTGAGCCAAGGTTTGACATGCACAGTCACACAGTCCATCCATTATATCCAAAATAATTGAAAAATAAATTTTACCATTTTCTTAATTCTTCATACAGCAGGCTTGTCATTTTATCCTTACTGAGGTCTGAGGCATTAACATCTACAATTGTCAACTTTTTGGCTGCAAGTAAAACCTCTTCTTTGTTTGGAACAATTATTGCCCCAAGTCGCCGTTGATCCTACATACAAGAATGCCAACAAATGCATAAAATCAGTACGTGGCCTCTTAAAAGTGGCAGAATATAGATAACTACAGTTCTGGAAAGTCCAATACATAAAAAGGAAAAGAACAAAAGAAAGCTGCTGAAACTCAACCTGGCCGACCACAACAATTTGTTGAATGAGACTACTTCTCATGGCAGCCTCCTCAAGCTCTACTGGTTCAACGTTTTCACCTAATTTTTCAAGCAACTCATGTCAAAGAACAACCAAAAATACCAAGTACGGTATTAAGAAGAAACAAAAAAGAAATGAAAATGAGTACTAAGTTATAAGATCGGCATCAACTAAAATACCTCTCACTAAATGACTGTTTTCAGATTTAGAATATGGAAACCATAGATGCCCTGACCCACATCCAAACAACTTAAACTTTTGGGAATAGTGAAGCCAAGTAAATTTGAGATCGGCATGAGCAAGCAACTAAAAGCTCTTAATTTGAAATGTAAATGAATTAATAGATAGAGAGGAGCTGGCAACTTTGATAACCTGTTGTTGAAGAAACAAAAATTTCCATGTAGGATGTCCATCAATATAAAACGGGCACTACACACCACATACATATAAAAGATCTATGCAAAGTACGAGTGTCACAAGCCCAAAAAAAAGAAAATGCTGAAAGTTAAACCAAATGCATGGAAGGTAAAAGGCATGTGGGCCATTTCAGGGAAGCGGGCAATTTTCAAGTAAGTGAAATTGGCTTGGGTAATTCCAAGTGGGGTGTTCAACCTCATTGAGTGAAAGACAAGTGGGTTTTTGGAGGTGGGAAGAGGGTTAGAGTATTATTCAGGTGCAGAGTTTTAGCAGTAATTTGGGTGAATGACAAGAACAGAAGAATTTTGAAAGAGTCTTAGGAGGCAGAGGTGGAGGAGCTGCACGATAGCGTGAAGTTGTTGTCATCCTTATGGGCATCTATTAATAATATTTTTAGAGATATCTGTCTGCAATCCTATTAGATGGGAAGGCAGCAATAAGCTAAGATTTAGTGGGTATACGGATAAGACTGGATAGGAATTCCACTATTTTCTTTCGATTCTGTACTTTGAGGTGGGTTTATTGTCCACAGGTTGTATTGCTTGATTTCTATTAATGAAGGTTTCTTTTTCAATAAAAAAAATCATATGAAATTTAGGGTTTCTATTTCAGGTATTCACTTCCTAGCAAGAAGATCCATGACAGTGTAGCAGAAGAAGATTAAGATTTTAGTATACCTGTTGAAAGGACTATAGTATCCTTTGCGCGTCCTTCCAGGACAATAAAACCTCCACAACGACGGCTTCGCCCTGTTGAGTGGTGGGGAGCAATCCAACCAATATCTCCAGTATTCAGCCAACCATCCTCATCTAGTACTTGCTCTGTAGCCCCTGGATTCTAGTTGAAGTGTGAATGCAAAAAGGTCACTTGACATCTTAGGTACGGAAAAGTTTCATGAATTCTGATTATAATATTAAAAATAAAATTCAAAAGTGCAAAAAATCAGACATTGTTCAGAAGAAGACTAAGAATTAGAAGAGAAAGGTCACTTGACATCTTGAGGACATCATATATGTATTATGCTTGCCTGCAAATATTTGGTTTAAGACAGACACTTACCACGCTAAACCAGTTCAGTACCTCACATAGTAAAAAAATTAATTTTGGTTGCTCCCTAACGAATACTAGAAGACTACTGCTGATATTACAAAGGAGTTTAGAAAATCTTTTCTGTGGGGACAAAACTCTTAAAGAAGAACATACAAGATTCCTGATTATGAGGCTCCGTTAAGAATGTCTATGTTATGTCTTACGAAGATTTCCCTGGTTCCAGATTACACTCATGCAATTTAGTTATAACAGAGCATCTTGAGAAGAATGCACAAGATAAGCTTTAATAACTTTTCTTCACAGTATTATAATACACAAAGTTTTATGTCATTACCAAGTTTGCAGCATTTTAGATCCATGGAACTTATTTATACAAAATGACTACAAATTTATTAGCATATATCTGAATAATTCAAAATTTAGAAAGCACATTTTGATTAACTAAAATTAATGTCACCTTATAGTATCCTTTCATCACTTGTGGGCCCCTAACTTTTACAATGCCAGTTGAACCTGGTAGGAGAACTTCACCGGTTTCAGATTCTACAACTTTGAACTCTGTATGTCGAATTGGAGGCCCAACTGAACCAAGAACCTTAAAAAAAAAAAAATTATCATTGACATTGTCATACAATGTACCACTGTATACAGAGAAAAAAGTTGGCAAACAACAAACCACATGAAAACAAACAAAAGGGAAATAAATTGACATCTTAGAGCATCTCCAACCGATATGTCAAATTGCCACATGGACATGAAATTGAAAAAATTGAAGGTTAAACTTGCTCCAATCGAGTAGTCAAATCCTACATGGATTTGAAGGCTGAAAGAGATATGTCAAAAACAACATATCAAAAAGCTTGATGTCAAATATTATTTTAATATTTTTTCAGTCATGAACCCCACTATCATTTACTCTCTTTTAAAACTTTATGCATCATATGGGCCCCATTAGCTTTTAAAAATATAATAAAATAATATGATATTTGGCATTTCGGGTGGAGTTAAATTTTTTCCAAAGTGTCAAATTGCCACATAAGCCATCAAATTCAAATTAACATTTTGCATTTGACATCTCCCTTGGAGGTGCTCGAAATGGTTAGAGTTTATGATACTGAACTAGTAATTCCAATTTTGAAAGACTTATTCAACCAACTAAAACACAATTGAATATTTTGGAAAATAATTTATATAAGCTAAAAAATTAAATTAAGATATGGTAAATAACTCTCTATTAGGAATAGGATTAATTCTAGCAACAAAGGAAGTAAGTCAGTGATTGTTTAGGGTAACAAGATAACCGCCAAGATTTGTGAACTTGTCATATTCAAAACTGATTCTGTTTGAGAACAAACTATCATACCCAGAAATTCAGAGCCATGCATAAAATATATAAATCTTCAGTCTTTCCACCCATTGCTCATTGGTTTTGGGTTAGGTACTATAATTCTGCATGGTATCAAAGCAGGCAATCTGAGAGCCAAATTTACTGGTGACATGTGCTTATTCATCCAATATAATCTGTCCATGTGTTTGGTTCAGTCATGCCACACTTGAGGGGGCACACTGGGAATAGAATCCCACATTTAGAATTACAAGCCTTGCACCACGATATATAAAATATTGCACCTTTCATCACTTCCAATTACTTTTTCTTTTTTTGACACTTACAAACACTGAGAACAAATTGGGGGACTCCCAAGTGATTCTATTGATAATCATCATAATTCTTAGAATCTTTTTGTCAATATAACTTCAAATTTAACTACTACAAAGCAACGATAAATTTTTCTAAACCGTACTTGTTTATTTTATTCTATTTTAAGTTATCACATGCATTATCATAGGTGCCATTAACCAAAAAGTAGATCTTGCACATTTTAATGTGAATTAGACTGTATTTCTTACATTACAGTTTGGCCTGCGAGCAGCAATAACGGGAGAAGTCTCTGTTAAACCATATCCATTCTGCACTTTCACACCAATTGCCTGCAAGTGTACAACAGTAATATGAGAGCTGATTGTCTAAAACTTCTCTGGCCAGAAAAATGTCTGAGAGTCTGACCTCAAAAAACTTATCAACATGTGGCGGCAAACTGCCTCCTCCACTAATGCCAGCCTGAAGGATGTGAAGGAAACCCCGTCATTGTCAACAGCAAAATTGCTAGTTTATGAACGGTATATACTTAAAAAGATCCAGAAAAAGTAAAAAGAGAATATAAATTTACCTCAGGAAGCATAGAGACTTTTGCAAATGAGAAACAAAATGTAGAAACTAACTGAGTAAAACAAATAATCTAAAAATATGATGACCTTTGATATTCCGGTGATATGTGAAAGAAACCCACAAAATACCCACTTTTCACAATGTTAAATTTCAATAAAAAGAAGGTGACTACAAGAAATGATTTAGAAATAAAGACAACCTTTGATATTCCGATAGCTGAGTGAATTTTACTATAGACTAGTTTCTTTCCCAACATATGCAAAGGCCATAAGATTGCAGCAACAATTCTTGCCCATAACCAATCATATACTGAAGCAAGATATGATGGTTGCTTCTGGTTCCTCGTCAAATATGTCCCCTATCAACCAAATTGAAAGAATCCGATGCAATAAGATTGAAAGGAAAACTAGTTGTCAACAAACAACACATTAGACATTATAAGATCAATAATCAAGTTCGAAACCAGTTGTAAATCAGTTTGATACAAGGAAGGAAATTAAAGCAAGATGATAGGGAAAGATTTACCAGAAGATTCAAATACATTAGTCAAACCAAGTTTTTGTTAATTTTTTACAGGACAGTCACACAAAATTATGAAGCAGTAGATTTATTACAAAATAATACCCATTTAACTGGTAGGTCACACATTTTCAAGGCTGCATAACTGATTTAGTTATTGATGTTTTCGGAGAGTGAACGTATATTCTAATTAGGATTCTGGAGTGGTTTCCTAGTTTGTTTACAGGTGTGATTAGTATTCTATTTGAACCCTTTTAGAGTTCAGTTCTAAAGCATCCTACAAAACTGCTATCTGAGTTGACATTTGGAATCTTATGCCTCACTTAAGGTACTCGAAAAATCTAAATCTCTCCAACGCACAAAGTATTACATTGTGATTCAAACTTGGCTATTGATAATCCTACCCACAAATTTAAAATATATATCTGCTCTGTTTTGATGCTGAAAAGTGTTTAGCCCCGTCATTGCAGTCAACTACATGAAGCCATGAACACACACAACGTCTTTGTGTTGTAGATGCAAGTAACGTCATCCATCTTGTAGGTAGGCACATGATGTCCAAGTTGTTATAGTAGGCAAAATTAATTTTAGTGGGTTCTTCAAGTGGAGCATCAAAATTTTAAATTTAGATGTTTTGGTTGAAGTTGTGACAAACTAATCCTATCAATTTGAATGATTGAAGATGAGAATATCACATTCAAAGAAAATTCAAGACTCATAGTCACAATTATTCAAATTGGCCAATTTATACTGACTTTCACGAGTTAAGTAGCAGGACCTCTATGACCTGGAATCAAAGAACCTACGATGCTTAAGTTAGACTTGAGAGATTCTAGAGTACTAAGTTTTGTACCTTTAGATCATGTACCTCAAATAGTTGAAGGCCTTGGTTATTTATACTGTTCCAAGTAGTCTGGATTGTTCTCAACCATTGATGGTTATGTGGCGTGAGCCTAGAGGTTGAGTTGAACTCAAACGTCCCGTCTCCCTCGCCAACTAGCCGTTTGGCTTGGGAGAGCGGGTGGTTATTTGGTGGAGTGACCCGAATTTAATGGGCCACTAACAGCTTGATGGGAATTTTAACCAGGCATGGTCTGGCTCCAATGATCTCCTTTCGATTGTGGAGCCCAAAAATGCTTGCTAGCCCTTTCAGGTTTGTTACCCTCAAGCCTGTTTTTTGGCCCAATGCAAGGCCCAAGTTTTACCTTATCCAACAAAGGAGCTTCCTCCAGAATGGCGTCACTCACAACCTAATTAATGTGTAATTAGGTGTGTGCTCTTTCCAACTTCTTGGTCAAGTTTATTTCCATCTCTTTGCATTGATAGAGTCCATGTTTAAATATCTTATTGGGTGTAGAAAATGTGTTCCCACTTCCCACAGTGTTCATATTATCTTTTTAGTATGGCCAATGAGAATAGAAAATAGCTGGATCTAAACACGAAAAAATGCTGAGTGTTGTACCTCATAAATCCTCTTAAACTCCATGTATGCTAAACTGATCCTTATGAATGTAAGTGCAATAAACTTACGAGCTACAGAGCTCGTAGAGATCTGTTTCTGAATCCCACTGCAAAGAGAATGCAGATAACATAAACAAAAATATTAAAGAAAAGAAAGGAATAAGCTATGAGAAGGAAATAGTTTACTGTACCAACCAAAAAAAAGGGTCTAGATAAGCAAGATCGTGTCATTTAGATAAGCAAATTCATCTATAACAATAAGAAACACAACCGAAAAACTCCTCAGCCTTGCTCAGAATGAAATTTTTGTTGTTGTCTAGATAAGCAATATCATGTCGTTTAATATGCTAAAATGCTGAAAAGTTAAAGTTTAGAAAGCTAAACCTTCTTCAAGAAGAAATCTGAAAAGAGAACTAGTGCTCTGATGTCTTAATAATAACTGTTCAAGGCTCTATTTATACCCACCTTTAGAAACAAAAATAAAATAATAATTACAATAAACAAAGAGGTTTTAACAGTAACCCTAATGAATAACTATCTTTAACAAACACAAGAAATGAATAATTTTTCTACAATATTTTTAAAGTTGATGATAGGTGAACGTTGTAGCCACTTGAGAGATCACAAATGCTTTTCTCTGTAACAAATGTGTGAGACACATTCTGTGACGAACGTTAAAAAACAAAACAAAGAGAACAGAACAAGGTAAAGAAAAGGACACATGTTCACACAAAGAAAAAAAGACAGTTGTCCAGAACACTTTTTCATGAATAAAAAGCTGACATCTGCAGTACCATAATTCCCAAGAAAAGGACATACCTGTAAAGTGTCTCATACACTAAAGGAACTGAAATTATGTAATTTGGTTGATAATGTCGCAAATCATCCTATCAAATAATATATTCAATTAGAACATCATAAAATCAAAGAGGCATATCAAATAATTGGATGTGAAATAATTAGTTTTTCCCACTTTACATCACACTGACAATATTCTTGTAATTTTTCAAACTACAGGAAAAAGTTAAGGTAAAGTTATTTCCAGAGAAAAAGTTGTTAGTGTTGGAGCAATATGCCAGCCACATCCACAACCTCCCATTCATGTACATGCTCTGGAAATAACATTTCCTAAGAGTATAATAATAATATAGTAAAGCAAACAGCGCAACTTAACATCCGAGAAAATCAGCAGCAATTCAAAATACTAATACCTTTAAGTTCCTCACAGTTGTGTATACTTGCTCGATTCCATACGTAAATATGAAATACTCACAAGCTCGTTCATAAGCATGCCAAGGTGGAAGCATGCTGAGAAATCTGTCCCCAACTTCAGCAGGTACAACATCCCAGAGGTTTTTTATCTGTGAAAAGAACAAACCAAAGGGCCTCAAAACCGAGTTAAGAATTACGGGAAAGACATTCATTGGCTTCAATTAAAAAATAAATAAATAAATAAATGAAACTGGGAGGGTATTCCAAAATGCAGTAAATAGTCTGCAATAGCAAAGCAAGGCAGTAGTGGGAAACCTCAGAGGCCAAAGGCATTGTCAGTACATTAAGTCATACATCATAAGTTGAATGGACTCATGGTGAGATAGAAGTTCCATATTACCCACCAGGTTTGCAAATTATATGGAGACATTCTATAAGAGATTAATTATGTCAATTTGGGATTTGATATGATGTAAGGTCTGAGGGAGGGTTCCCCAATGAGTTTGTTTTCGGGTTTTGTTTTATTCTAGATATTACTGCTTTGTCAATAATACCAAGGTTATTCGACATACAAACCTGATGCAACAGATTTCGATGAGTAAGCATGACACCTTTTGGGTTCCCTGTTGTTCCACTTGTATATACTAGTGTAGCAATATCATCTGAGTTGATGGCTTCATACAGCCCTGAAATTAAACCACATGCCAATTACAGCTCATTTACCAAAAGAGAAGAATATTCTATAACTAATAGTACTGCATCGAAACTAGAATTAACAGCACAGTAATTTTTATTAAAGAAATACAGCTATCAAGTATGCCAAACAACATTTGCATTCCCAAAGTCTGATCACACTATAATCAATCTTCCATTACACTTTTTGCCCAAAAAAAAAATCTTCCATACCGGCCATATCTCTGTCTGGTTACCGCTATTGATACGTAATAAACATGAACACCAATACACCAAGCAAATTTTGCTCTTTTTTTTTCTTTTTGTTTATGAAACATAGAGAAGAAGTCTAAACACCAAGTGAATTTGCAATGATCCATCTATATATACATATATACGTACATATATGGAAATGTTTTCTTGTCAGACAGTGACATATTATGCTTCTAGACTGTTAATCTCAATCATTCATAAATCAGATTCTTATTTAAATATGTGGGTCTATATTTTGGCAACATAACATGTCAGATTTTCTGTAAGAGAATACCACCCTGTATATGCCAAATCAAGCTTTAGGACTTATATCCTACTTTTCTATGCCTTTGGTTTTGGTAAACTCTTGAAGGTCATTGTCACTTATCTCTAGTGTTAAGTTTCTAATTACTGCGCAATTAGGTATCTTAATTGTTAACAAAATGTTAATCATCTGTCAAAGATTAAACATCAATAAATTACAGATGTTTTTTACATTAACATTCAAGTTTACTGTCATAGGTGTCGATGGCACACACTATTTTCTCTTTACATGTGATATGAATATGATTATCATATTCCAATATTATAAAGTTTACAATATTTACCGATGAATCATTGGCCGGCTTAGCATGTTCTAAAGTTTCATTTAACATTTCCATGTTTTAAAACTTTTCATTTATATTTCTATACATCTGGACTTCCCAAATTTCTACCAACATCAAAATTTTCAACCATGCTTACATAAAAAAAAAAAAAAAAAACTTATGTTTTGTGCAATGCATTATGATACCAAGTGAATGGAAAACATAAAGTTGAAAAAGAGGGTACTGGAGTTTGAAACCAAAGTTCAGGAAGGTAGGCAGATGGATGACATACGTGCATCATTAAAATCAGGAGCACTGTTACGACTCTCTCTTCCCAAATCTAGAATCTCCCTGTAGTTAAAAACAGGGATCTTCCCTTCACTGGCCAGACTTGACTTGTCCCCCCAAAGCAGGATTACAAATTTCATGACAACCTTGGAACCGAATGCTTCTGCAATCCGATTGAATAATTCAGGACTGTCCACAGCAAGTGCAACACTGTAGTAGCGATGAAGTTAAACTTAAGATCGTTTCATGGTTTCATCAAGGATAAAGAGAAGGAAACATGTGTTCACAAATACATAAATGTACATCAGCACATGATATGCTTGTTTTTGTAGGTCCCAAGTGGTTTTTAATGATCTCAAAGCCATTGTTGAGTTAAAAGGGAAAAAAGAAGCTCCTACTAACCTCATAGAATGCATTGATTGTCAAAGAGTAACTACTTCAACATTAGGAATTAAAATAAATAAAAAGAACTACACATGACAATAAGTAGCAAAATAGAACTCAATGAGACAAACCATGTTACTTATCAAGATTGGAAGTGAATTAAAAGATGCATATTATAAAACATAAGATATCTTATGAATCATATATATTATTGAGACAACGATGGTGGAAATTGACTTGAATAAGCAAAACATAAAACTAAAGGGAGAGTTTTTCTCAAACCTCTCAGAGTGATCATATATTTGTAATAACTCTTCAACTGTGGACCTTGAACCTCTTACCACATTGATTGCTCCAGTGGCCATTATACCTAAATGGAAAAAAAAAACATGAGAATGAGAACTACTATTCACTAATGAAATCTATTTATAAACAAAAATATAAAATTAAGTATCATGTGTAGTAGCTTAAATTGCTTTCATGTTTCCCTAGAATACGATTGAGCTGCTAAGCAATGCCAACTTTCATACTTTTTTATAAGAAACCAATTTTATTATAAAAAAACCATAAAGTACAAATAGTGAACAAGAAATCCACCAAAATACAACAACCAAAATCTTAAAATTAAGACACCTCTCATAACAAAGAGCACAATTCAAGATGTCAATGGACAGAAGGAAGCGACAACTCAAATTTTGGATGAACCGATGACAACTAAAACTATTCCCAGAATACCATTTTAAGCAATGAGTGAAATCTTAACAACAAACTTAAAACAAAAATCCTATGCATTTAGTACACTAGTGAAATAGATTAGATTGAGCATAAAGGGCTGATATCCCAACAACACTTTCCTCACTTTTCCGCTCTGACCCTGTATTAGTTCCAAAGTGATCTGAACATAAACGAAATCAAGCCAAACAAAAACCTACAACCATAATTCACACGCGGACTACACTGGAAAAGTAAGAAATTAATTCCGCAATCATACTCACACATCTAACATCAAATAAGTCCAATCATATCCCAATTGATTAGATTCCACTGTATTACAGTTCTAACTAAAGCCACTGTCAACTTACAGAAAGACTCCTTTCGGTTACTCTGATAGGTGACATACGTTTTCACAAAAAAAATAAAAAACTACTGCACCCCTTCAACTGCTTGCATATAATTAAACCTCAAAAGCCTTATCCAAAAGGAAGAGCTGGATGAACTTGAGAGCAGTTACTACTACAAAGGGCATAAACTAAGGAACTATAAATGCTTAAGAGGCCAAACCCAAAACCATAAATCTAATATGGAGAAGAATACAAGATGGAATAGAGGATTGTTTTAATCACACATTTATAGGCCAAAAATGGTAAAAATGTACCTTGATCTGCAACAAGCCAACGGCATGAATTATCAGCAAAAAGTGCAATTTTTTCTTCAGGCTTTACTCCAACAACTCTCAGGCCTTCAGAAAAATCCAAAATTTCCTCTTCTAGCTGAAATTTCAAAGTAGTAGTATTTTATCTTCTTATTAACACTTGGAAGACAGATGCTCATTGGATTTATAAAAAGTAAGCATAGAAATAATCTTATAGGTAAACGAAATCACTAAAATTATTTGATAGCAGAGTAAATTGATAAAGTGAACTAAGTTGGTCGACCCTCAATACTTATCACTGAGAGATGAAGACATATCAAATCCATGCAAAAAGTATAGCATAATCCATAAAATCAAATATAAGCTAACAGAAACATTTTCCTTCTTGTTAAAACATGCAGTAAGACTTTAAATAGTGAAGCAAAACTACATTAAAAAGAGTGTGAACCAAGGAAAGTACAAAAAAAAAAAAAAAAAACAGGATTTTAAAACTTGAAGTAGTTAATGAATTATCATCCGAAAGCCAATTTATCTCTAATGCCATGCCATTGACCCATGATACATGAGTTTACAGCCAGAATTTTCAGAAAGGATCCCAAACAATATCTTTTCAAAATTTCAGGTTGAGTGTGGGAGAGCTGCAAAGTGATGCATTTAAAGTAATAAAGAAACAGCACGCTCCTCAACATGGCTAATGACCAAAGTGTTGCTTACCTGGTAAACCACGGCCCTCCCTTGCCTTCACATTCGACTAAGGAAAACATCGTAGAATTTCGATCTAAATTTGGTATCACTATCATCCCAACTTAGGAACATTGAGAACCTTTTCTTAGAGATATCAATTTTCAACATCAGATTTCTTTTAATTAGTAAGCTGCCCAGTAGTTAAGTGTCATTTAAATTTAAGGTCAATTTATTTATAATTTCCAAAATTTCAGAACATAGGCAGTACTAAGAGTCCATTAATTTTTCTATTAACTATAATTGCGAGTCTGTTTATAGGGATTTCAGTAGTTTTGATAGTATCAACTTTCACAGTTCCTGAATTTAGTCTTCAACTCATATCAGATTTAGAACTTAGAAAATATTTAGTAGCCTAATCATGTGTCTGTAAATATTTCGATATAGTGAAGAAAAAATTCAGAAAAATCTTCAAGCAACTATACTCCTTTTGAGAAGGCAGTTCTAACCAGAATCATAATCTCCAAGGAAATCTGTGTCAAGAAATATTTTCTTTCCAACTCGTCTCTTTTCATTCTTTTTGAAAATCTTTCGATATAGAAGAATTAAGCAGAATCTTCAAGAAACTATGTTCCTTTTGAGAAGGCATCTCTAACCACAGCCATGATCTAGATAGACAACTGCATAAAGTAATATTTTCTTCTAACTTGGACTTTTCCATTCTTTTTAAAATTATCAGATGAACAAGCTCTTTTCCGTATTAATTTCGAGCATACCTGTAAGACTGAAACAACAATCCACACCTATTTTCTTAAGTTCATCATCAAACTCTACTTTCAAGACTCAAATACCATGTCCTTGAAACTAAATAATATATGGTAGAATATCCAGTACCTTCATCAAGTTCAATATACAGTTTCATTCGTGCTCTCACAGATCCTACTTCAACCCACAAACTTGACAGTAATCAAGTGTACAACAACACTAAGAAATTAGCCACCCTGTTAAGTTAACATTTATGTCATTTGCACAGTCAAACCCTTCAAATTATCACCATTTTCTAATTTGTGTTAACTTAAAATTGATCCCAAACTCAATATTACACACTAAAAAACTGAAAATGCTAAAATGAGTATTAGTATTCCTAAATCCTAAGGCACAATCTTCACTAATATACAAAAGAGAAAAGAAAAAAAAAAGGAAACAAAAAAGAGGAAAAAAGTTTTTTGATCCATTGCAGGCCCATGCAGGGTTACGGAACAGGAAGTAAGCTCCTAGCTGAAGAAATAGGAAGTAATCCTCTCAATTAATAAACCCCCCATCCCCTTCTGAAGGAAGAAACTAATCCCCAAGCCATTTTCTTTATTGACACTGGAGAATTTACAACTGCAAGGAATGATGCTTTGGGACCCAAGGAATTCCTTCAAAGTTCAGACACTTGAATATGGAGGCAATGGGATTCAGCATTTAAAAAAGAAAAAGGAAAAAATAGTCATGATAAAACAAATATGAAAGGGAGAATTAAAAGAGGAAAAGAAAACTAACCTGTTTATAAGTCATACTTGAAGGTGGATCATGATATGGATCAATCAATGCTACGCGATCACCATATCTCTCAGCTGATGATCTCCAAATGTCCGGCACTGCCTGCCACTCATCGGACACAAAGGCACCATTCCTCTCTAGGAACGCACTTTCTAGAAATGGTGAATACCTTCTTATCTGCATTTCCTCTGTCTGTAACAGAATATTTTGAATACAAATATATGTCAGTTCCCTCTATCTCTGTTTCAATACATATATTTTGGATCATCAGAGTATATACATTGTCTTATTCCGTACTTAAAAATTAATCTGCAAAGCATCTGATATGAACATGTGCAATTTCTCTAATACCAAGCACCTAATGTGCATAAACTAAACCTCACTTTTTAAATGTCTAAACCCCAACTTCTATTTCAGGAAAATGCTATCTCATGCACATTCTCACCAACACTGATAGAATTAGTAACATTTGGCAGGCAACATTACGAACCAAAACATATTAAAAAGAGCAGAAAAATGACAATACAAATCAACAAAAGACCAATCAAAGTAATAAATTCATCAAAATTCTCAAAAGGGTGTTCAAGAATCACCTTTGATTGGCAAAACACTCGGAACCCACCTCGCCTTCCATTCCATGTTCCAAGAAAGACTTGCCTGGTTCTGAATTTATAGTTAGAAAAGAGGAATTGAAGGGCATGCCCACAATGAGAAGAGCTAACCAAGACCGCGTTGTTCCTTAAGGAAATGGTGGCCATTTGATTTGCAGAAGCAGAAGAAGAAACTGTGGAAATTGGGTTTACCACAGCTCCAAACATAGCTCTGTTTTTGTAACTGTGGGTTTGACTTTCTATAGACTATGGACATAGTTCAGAAAGACGAAGAGTAGGAAGCGAGAAAAACAAAGACAAGAGCTCGTACTGTTTGACAAAGCGTATTGATTGGGATCTTTAGCCGACCAAATATATAAAGTGTGATATAGATTGGGATCTTTGAAGTATTCGCCCATTTCAACAACCAAGTTTAAATAGTGAGAAGAACTAGGGGAAGTTGATCAAAGTGCATCAATTGCTTCGACCAAAAAAAGTGCATCATGTGAAACCTGTCGCGCGGACCACAAACGTTAATGTTTTAAGGGCAATCACGTGAAAGTTTGAAAAGTAGACAAGTTTTTATTTTTATTTTTTGTGCAAATTGGAATTCATTAACCAAATTAAGAGTGTAGAACAGTATCATCAAGTAGGAAAGGCTCCAACCAAAGGCTCTTCAAACCAGGTTACAATAGAGATGCAGTTTAAAGCATGTTTAGCTAACATACGAGCAACCTGATTACAACCCCTTGGAATGAAAAAAAATGAAATATTCTCAATAGAGATGCAGTTTTATTAATTCAGATTCGTTTAATTAACTGTTTTCTAATAGTTGTGACTCTTCTGATAAGATTTTAGAAGTTTATTTAAATCAAACAAAGCCTCATTCATTAAACACAGAAAAAGCATTATACAAGCACATTCATATTGTTTGAGAGGAAAACAATCAAAGTTCGCCAGATTCTAAGTCCTAGTGCTAGCAAAGGGTTCGATACGGATTTCAAAGTGGAATTTGGGTCGGGTCATGTCACTTAGAATACAGATAGGTGAATCCTGGGAGGCAGTCACCTATAGAACTTCAAGCACCGAGAATGGGTGAAATTATTGTCTTTAGGACATTGCATCAAATCTACAAGCCTCTATCTCGAATCCAAGTCAGTTCATTTATTTATTATTTATTGTATTTCAAATTCCAATCTATTATAAATTTAAGGGAAGTTTGCATAAATACCACCTGAACTTCTAAGCATGTTCACCATTAGCACCTGAACTTTTAATTTTTAATTTTAACCACCTAAATTAGGTAAAGTGTTACAATCCACCATCTACATCTAACTTCGTTAAATTTTCCGTTATGTTTGCAATGAACTTGTTGTCTTAAATGAATAAACATCATTGCTTGCACACACACTTGAACATGAGCAAAGACTGACGTGCAACCAACTCAAAATTTGAGGTGCTCCTAACCTTGATATTGTATTATGCTATGAGATATATTTTTTGGTTTCTGTGTGTGTATATGTATCATTCTAAGGTGCTCCTAACCTCATTACCTCTTGTTTAATTGTAATCTTTTTCCTTTGAATAAATATTGCAAGCCATGAAATGCAAATGCAGGAAGGTAACAAGATCAATTGGAGCATTGCAATATGATATTACGTGTAAGAAAGAAGGATGAGGTAAAGAGGAGAGAGAGCTATATGGAGGTTAGTTTTTTATATATTAAAAAAAATTGTTTTTAATTGATTTTAGTTCTAGTGAATTGACATAAATGCCCTTAAATTTAACGAAAATTTTAACTGAGTTAGACGTAGGTGGTAGATTGCAACATTTTACATAATTCAAGTGGTTAAAAATAAAAATTAAAAGTTCAGATAGTAATAGTGCACATACCTAAAAGTTCAGGTGGTATTTATGCAAATTTCTCAAAATTTAATTTTGTTGGTGTTTATATATTAATTGTTTATATATATATATATACAATCATTTTTATTAGTCACTGATTTTTGTTTATCTAATAAAGAGAACTCAGCATCCCGAGTGAAATTCAAATTGAATTGAAGTGCCTTAATCTCGGCATACTTGGGGAAGGCGGCTGTGTCAAGGGGAAGCGTCATAGCCACCATTACTTCACCTTTGTCATTTCTAATGACAGCATCAATTCCACCAATACACGGGAATACAAGGAGCATCTACATTGAGTTTAAATTTACCAACAGGAAGGGAAGACCATTTGGATGTTTTCTCAACAACTATATTAGACTCCCTTCTCATTAGCCCTCCATGCTCCTCAGCCAGCTGCAATGCCTTACTAAAAATCATCTCCTCTGTTTGAGAGCAGGCTTCAAACACAACCTTGTTTCTGTTTTTGCCAAATACTCCGGCAGATGTGTACATGCAATTCAAATTTTGAAAGAAAAAATTGTTTTTAAAAAATATTGATCAACGTAAGGTAGTAAAAACTTAAAACCCACCAACTACGTACGTATGTATCCCTCTTCATCTTCTCTTCTCCTGAGGAGGCTGCAAAGTGGAAACACATTAATTACATGATATACTCCTTGATTTGATTAATGCTGTTTAATTATGAAAGGTACAAATGGGATCGGTAATCGAATTGAGGTGAGGTGACCCCTTCCTTCCCCCTTGCACCACCACCGACGTACAATATGGAGGGCTACAACAGAACACAAGATAACAAAATTATTTGGGTCCTTTAATCCTCTGTTGCATATGCATCTTCTTTTCCCTGCACCCTGCAGCTTTGAGAGCCACTCACTCACATCACATGCAGCTCATCTCCCATATACAGTACTCTACTTTTGCATGAATTTATTTATTTATGGGGCATATGCTAGCTGCATGTGAATGTGACACTCTCGAGTACACGTATAGGTCCGTACGTATGGCATGTGTGTGAGAGGAGAAAAACTTATTTGGCACGGTCCTATCCCCCTCCAATCAAATCGCGCCATTTGGACAAGTTTTCTGAAAAGGGAGAGAGAGACCAAGTGGCAAGTTTTGATTGGAATGGGACAGGACTACAGTCCTATCCCCGTGCCAAATAAGTTTTTCTCATGTGGGGGAGGACCGATCTTGTTTTGTAGGCTGTCGATGAAGAAAATAGTAACTAGATGATCACATACTTAATCTGCATATATACACAAATAAATCACCATAAGTGGACAAATGCAGTGCTTTAAAAACCTCCACAAATCTCACTTTCTTCCAGACTGTTTGAGCACTTTATGGAAGCACTTTGTGGGCAGGAATAAGTCGAATCCCGAGCGGAGATTAATCCAACCCTTTAGAAATGAGAACACCTCGTGGTATTTACCCAAAAAAGAAGCTGATGAGGGTTGTTTTGTTTTGTAGTTTATTTTTTGCCCACATTGTTATGTCGAGTGTAATGAGAAATTTATTTTTATTCTTAATAGTAATTTTATTTTAGCCCTCAAAAGAAAATTGTTGGGTCCGAATAAAATTTAGATTCTCCAAGCAAGCAGTGCGGAAAAAAAATTTTGAATTATTATTTTATTTATATCTATATGCCATTTAGAGATCATGCTAGTTACATCAGATTATATTAGAGTGGCCCCACAAATAGAGAGCGCAAAACAGGCTAAAAATGCACCACATTGTTTTCTCTTTTTTTCTTTCTTTTTCGATCTGATACAAAATGCACCACATTGTTAATAGCCTCCCTAAAAGTATGACGAAACTGTGAATGACAAAGTGGTTGAACACGGCTCCAATATCATCCAGAGGTGTCCCTAAAAGTATATGTCTTAGCCTCATGCTGTTATTTTGCTTAGAAGCGTAGATTTCTTGTCATCCTCAAAGAGTCACACTAGGGAACTTGCAAGATCCATGACCTGCTTAAATTATATATCAAAAGTAAAAAACCAGAAAAGAAAATCGAGAGGACTAATTAGTCACTTAGGACGAGCGCATGGGTAAATGCTGTTAATCCCTTAAGCGTATGGGTAAAAAGGAAAATGCTAGGCTTACCATATTTTTCATACCACATTTATACCACATCTCTAATAGAGAGTGGACCCCATTGTATTAGTGGGCTTCACTTCTATGAGAGATGTGGTATAAATGTGACATGAAAAATGTGATAAGCCTAGCATTACCCGAGTAAAAAACATCTTCCATTCCATTAATTGCAGAGAAAGAAAACTTACTGGGGTCCACAGTTGTTTCCTCTGCCAGCCCATTGAAATAGCAAGTAGCTCCATGGCTCCTAAACTTGGCCCAGTAGGAACTGAAGACATAGCTCGCGTGCAAAATCTCTGAAACTGGTTCATAGCACTCCTTCCCTGGTGAAAGCGCATCACACGTACCATTCCCTGCACTACTACTGCACAAATTGTTTAACGCCGAACCCAGCTCATCATTATTTGCACCCTTAGCCACCACACACCACACCATGCCCTTGTAAGGACTGTTATTATTCGCTTCCGGCAAGGGCTCGTAGTCCTCCAATGGCCGTTTTCCTGTAACCAAGGTCTTAAATATCAATGTTAACAAAAATACCAAAATTCTGAAAATGCAGGTTTAGCGAAAGAACGAGTTTAGTTATTTGTATCATCTCAAATGACTATCTAGTGTATCATCTTTCTAATTAAATATGTTTTGGTTTATATATTAGAGAGATAGATTTTACATTCAACAGTCAATTAAGATGGTACAAATAATTTTACTTCGATATAAATAGAAATTATATGAAAATTCTAAGTAAAATCATGCAAATGAACATATTTTAGGAGCTTGCCTGTCAAGTCAATGTCATAAATGGGAGTTCCATCAGCATGCAACAAGCCCCAATGCCTCTCTGTCCTTGGCCCTGTCTTTTGATTTTCATCAAACAATGAAAATATGAACGTAGGTATGACTACACCAGGCCTAGCTGGTGTCCCAAGAGGTGGCTTAGCGACCATTCTATGTATCAAATTTCGGTTATATGTGGCTGCATTATGTATATTAGCACCAGGCTGTTCGATGTCACCGGAATTAGGCCAGCCGGTCTCCGTGATCAAGAGCCGGATGTTCGGGTACCCTAGCTTGGCCATGGCATAGATCAATGAGTCAAGCATTTGGTCTAGCAGGTTAGTGTAGATCAACCCGCTTCCCGGGTCAGTGTAGTAGTCAGTATTGTTGTTTCCACTAAATAATGCGAAGTCTAGACTAATGTTAGTGGTGTTTGAAGACCATGGAAAAAAAGGGTACACATCAATGAACATAAAGGAGTTGGTCCGGTTCAAAAATCTTAGCATTGGGGCCATGACCGAATTGGAGATATCGGGCCTAAACATGCTGTTTGATGGTGGGAATGTTGATTGTAACACATCCATGGCTAATGGGGTACCTACTTTGATGTTTGTGATATTTTGGGCTTTGAGGGAGGACTTAATTTTAGCCATGGCAGGGACAAGATCAAGCCACATTTGGCGATCTTGGTCAGAGGAGTTGTAGCTAAGGACTTCATTGCCTACAAGGAGGTACCGGATCATGGTCTGCGGGTAATAGGGAAGGACATTGTTTCGAACCCATTCATCGGCTTTGGCTTGGTTTGATGCAATGGTTGAGATTTCACTGTTTGGGACCATAATTGAGACTTGCAGATTGGTGCCAGACAGGAGGTTTAAGATTTCCGGGTTGGCGTCGTAGAGCTTCACACGCCCTGCATTCATGGATTTGATGAGCTCAATGGAGCTGTTTGGGGATGGCAGATTGTTGCCAAGCTGCCCATAGTTTATGCCAATCTTGCTTGAGATCTCTGCAACTGTCAAGTGGAAACAAAAAAGGAGTTAGTGGAGACATGAAAAAGGGGATGCATACCTATACCAAGTAGCAAAGTGATGATTTTAACTATATGGCCTCACAAACTTACATGAAAGACCAAGAAGAGGGAAGAGAAAGAAAACCAGAGGTCCCATTTGATCTCTTGCTGCTTTGATCGTTACAGAGCTGGGATATATGTTTTTGAAGCATAGAGCTCTCTCACATGTATGTATATATCTTGAGACCCCAAAGGGGAGACAGAATGCACAAGGTGTGAGTATGTTAAAATAGAGCTGAGATTAGATCATTTAAATGTCCATGCAAGAAGTTCTAATTTGGCAAATTATTACCTGAGTGATCTTTTGTGAGGGTGTGCGAAAGAAATCTTGATTTCTATTGTTTAATATGTGGTCAAAGAAAGGAGCAAAGCATAGAAACAAGTGATCAAGAGCAGTATTGATTTTCATATAACAGGCAAAGATTGTGATATACAAGCAAGCATATAGGCGATATGGAGCCTTCTTGGGTTCCATTAATTTTCTCTTTCTTTCATTATACATACAAATCGTTTCAAATTGGATCACATACAAAGCTAACCTTAAGTTAGCACAAGTGTGGATTAGGGAATTAATTTTACATATTTGTGCGAATTAACGATTACCTCGTGGATTGGAGTGCCTTCAGCCGGTGCCAAGGTTCTTAGGAAGCTTATCTCTTCTACAGATATTAGCATCATCTGCCAAAGTAAGTTAGCGACTGAAGGCTACTTTAAGTTAGACTCCATTTTTGAACATCAATAGACTGAAATAACGTTTAATTTATCACTAAATTCATCTTCTTCTTTTACCTTGGACAAAATTTGGAAATTAGACTAACTCAAGTCTACAGACTGAAACTGGCATTAGAAAATGTTTTCCTGTTGAAGAAGCTGGCTTAAAGTAATTTTTTAAGTTTCTAACCAAAAAAAATATATATATTCTTTTTCAAGAAGCTGGCCTAAAGAAAAATGGCGCCAATGGTGTTTGCTCAGGGAAGCTTCCAACCGCCAGAATGGAGGCATCGGAAAGTAAAGTCAAAGAATTAGCAAATAAAATGGATAAAGGTCGAAGTATTTGGTGTTAAGTCCACGCGTTATCACCTAATTAACCAAAGAAACCAGACGCATCTCTCACTCACTCTAATCCAAAAATGGTTCTGCTGCTGCAAACCAGGCTAGCTTTCTTTCTAGCACTCTGTGTACTCTTCCTCAGCAGCAGCAGTAGCAGCACCGCGGCAGATGACTCAGCGGTGATGTCCAAACTTGCAGAAGGCCTAAAGCCCACACCCAATAGCTGGTCAACAAGCACAGCCTACTGCAACTGGGAAGGCATCCAATGTGACGCTTCAAACAGAGTCACTTCCATTAACTTAGCCTCCAAGTCTCTCTCTGGCTCTCTCCCTTCAAACCTCAACTCCCTCACTCAGCTCACCACCCTCTCACTCCAAAGCAACTCTCTTTCTGGCCCCTTTCCTTCTTTAGCCAACCTCTCTTCTCTCCAAGAAATCTATCTTGACACCAACAGTTTCACTTCCATTCCTTCTGCGTGTTTTCAAGGCCTCTCAAGATTGCAGATTTTGACCATGAGCCAAAACATCAATCTTGATCCTTGGGTTTTCCCCACTGAGCTCATTCAAGCTTCAAGTTTGGTCACTTTTGCTGCAGGTGATGCAAACTTATATGGGTCTTTGCCTGATATCTTTGATTCCTTTCCAAGATTACAAAATCTGAAGCTTTCTTACAATAATTTTTCTGGGTTTTTGCCCAAAAGCTTTTCGGGATCTGGGATTCAAAACCTCTGGCTTAACAATCAGCAATTTGGGCTATCTGGTACCATTGAAGTTTTATCAAACATGGCCCAGTTGAACCAGGTTTGGCTCCATAAGAACAAATTCACTGGTCCGATCCCAGACCTCTCAATGTGTAAAACTTTGTTTGATCTTCAGCTTCGTGATAACCTGTTAACTGGCATTGTGCCAGCCACATCGATATCCTCAACTGCCTTGCAAAACGTTTCTTTGGACAATAACAAGCTGCAGGGTCCTCTGCCTGTGTTTGTGTCCAATGTGAAAAAAGCCACAGTTGATGGTTCTAATAGCTTTTGTCAAACCACACCAGGGCCTTGTGATCCCCAGGTGATCACTCTGCTTGAGGTTGCAGGGGCTTTCGGGTACCCAATTTTGCTTGCTGAGTCTTGGGAAGGAAACAATGCTTGCGATGGATGGAGCTTCATTGTTTGTGATGCGCAAGGAAAGGTTATCACTGTGGATTTTGAGAACAAGCATTTCACTGGGATCATTTCGCCTGCTTTTGCCAATTTGACATCTTTGAAAAATTTGGTGTTGAAGAATAACAATTTGACCGGGTCGATACCGGCTAGCTTGTTAACCTTGCCGCAGCTTCATCTTCTTGATGTTTCCAATAACAATCTTTTTGGGGAAATTCCGAAATTCCCATATACGGTGAAGTTAATTACAACAGGCAATGTCTTGATTGGGACTTCTCCGAGCTCTGGAGTCGGAGGAAATTCAACTACACCCAATGGGAGTCCGGCTCCGGCATCGGGCGGTTCTTCAGTGTCTCCTGGTATGGTTTCTGGTATAGTTATTTCTGTTGTTACTTTCATTGTGGTGGTATTGTTTGTGTCCATCAAATGTTATGGAAATAAAAAGCATATTGTAAGGGTAGTGGATAGTGAAAATAGGTGCAATGGAGTCCCAAGTGATAAAACTGGCCTTTATCTTTCGGAGGGTGGAAATGTTGCAATTTCGATCGAAGTTCTTCGAGAAGTGACAAACAACTTTAGTGAGGATAATATATTGGGGAGAGGAGGATTTGGAGTTGTTTACAAAGGTGAATTGCATGATGGGACTAGAATTGCTGTTAAAAGGATGGAATGTGTGGCAGTGAGCACTGAAGGAATGAATGAGTTTGAGGCAGAAATTGCATTCCTAGCTAAGGTCAGGCATAGGCATCTAGTTGCTCTTTTAGGATACTGCATCAATGGAAATGAGAGGCTTTTGGTGTACGAGTACATGCCACAAGGGACATTAACACAGCACTTGTTTAATTGGCGTGAGAACGGCGTACCTCCTCTTACTTGGAGGCAGAGAATCACAATAGCATTGGATGTGGCAAGAGGAGTTGAATATCTGCATGGCTTAGCTCCACAAAGTTTCATTCACAGAGACTTAAAACCCTCTAACATTCTTCTAGGGGATGACATGAGGGCCAAGGTGGCCGACTTTGGCTTGGTAAAACGTGCCCCTGATGCGAATTCTGTTGAGACTCGGGTAGCAGGGACGTTTGGTTATCTTGCACCAGAATATACAGGTGAAGAATAAAAACACTCTTAATTTTTTATCTGTTCATGTCTTAATTGAAAGAATCAAGGAGCATTGCCTAAACTTCAAGGATATCAGATTTTCAAAGCAAATCTTATGCATGTTGCATAAGTGCAAGCTAATCTCATGCTTATTTTCACAAGTTTTTAGAACTCCACAAAAGGAAGGAAAAACAGACAGTTGAGTTCACTTGGAATTGATGCTACTATTGTCTAATTGTCATAATTTGGTTTAATTCATCCTTCAAAAAGTATAGCACACATGTATTAAAATTTAAATCCCCTTCTATTACCTCTCAAGAATTTATGAACTCTATGGCAGTAATGTAGTTATGCTAGACAACTGATGAATCTATGCTTCTATAATCAGCTACCGGACGAGTGACGACAAGAGTAGATGTTTATGCATTTGGAGTGGTGTTGATGCAACTTTTGAGTGGGAAGAAGGCCTTAGATGATACAATTCCAGATGAAAGGTCTCTCTTGGTTACATGGTTCCGCAGATTCCTTATTAAGAAGGAAAACATTCCAAGGGCTATTGACGAAACTCTTAAGAACCATGACGAGGAGACAATGGGGTATATATACAAAGTTGCTGAGCTAGCAGGACATTGCACTGCTCATAATCCATTCCAAAGACCAGACATGGGCTATGTGGTCAACATCCTGGCTCCTCTGGTTAGGAATTGGAAGCCTACCAGTCATGAAGAAGAAGAAAAGTATGGCATTGATCGGCACACGAGCCTTCCTCAAGGATTGGAATGGCACGCTAATGAAGATGCTTCTGATGATGAAGTCTTTTGGCTTACCAGTATTCCCAGAAGTTTAAGTTGTTAGGATTTTGGACCAACAATTGTTTTATATTCTATCACTTCCCCTCATATGTGAGCCTCGTTTCCACATTTGGAAAGCAAGAAAACTTCTGGGGTCCCTAATGGTTTCCCCTAGAAGTCTATATATTGAAATACCAAGTAGGACCCTGGCTCCCTACTGGTGGACATTTTGAAACAGCAACTAAATTCTCATTTAACAAATTTAATAGTAGCCAACCTTTCTTCTTAAGGACTAGAATAAAATACTCCAATCCAAATGCTAATCTGGTGTAACAAACGAAACCAGGTAGAAGAAAACGAGTTACGGCATGCTTGAAATTGCTTTTGAAAATGCTAAGATCATCACTACAAGAAAAATGGCCATTTGCGACAAACATTTGCGACAGAGGACACGGCCTCGCAAAATGCATTAAAATTTAGCGCTGGTTATTAGCGCTATAATATTTACGACACTCCAATAAATGCAATCGCAGGTAATGTCGCAAATAGTTTGGGTGAACCTACATCTGTGACGGCACTTAATTGCCGTCGTATCTTTACTCATCATAAAGTGTTTAACTTTTCAAGAGTGCGCCTTTTTTTATTCGTTTCCTGCTAGTAACCCTTAGCCCAAAAACAAATTACCCAAAATCAAAAAATCGCGAGAGATGATGAGATCGGCTATCTCTTTCTCCCTCTCCTCTCCTCTCCTCCTTAGTCGGCTAACATCCCTCTCATCTCCTCCCTCTCCATCCCTTTATCAAGCCTTTTTATCTGGGTTCCTAATTTATTTTTGGATTTTTAGTCATTTTGCCCCTTGAACTATTAGGCAATTGACTTACCCCCTGAATTATTTCATCTGCCCGATTTAGTCCCTCAACTCGTAATAAATAGTCAATTTCCCCCTTACCGTTAAGTTTATCTAATTCCATCAACTTTTCCCCATTAATAATAAGGGCAAAATTGTAATTTTAACTTAAAATTCATAAAAATATTGTAAATAATTAACTTTAAGAAGAAAAAAATTATTCTCCCCACAAAACCCCCACCCCACCGATTTCTTCTCCCCCAAAGATTTTTGCTTCTAAAAGTTAATTATTTACAATATTTTATGAATTTTAAGTTAAGTCTAAATTTGCCCTTGTTATCAAGAAAAATGGATGAAATTAGATAAACTAAGCGAAAAGAAGTGTAATTTACGCTTAGTTGAGACTAAATTGTAAAGCAGTTCGAGGGTAAGATTCAGTACTACGTTCGAGGGCAAACCACTTTACCCTTTATTTTTTCACGTAATTTTCACTATTCCCCCTCCATTTTTCTCGAACTCCCTCTCTCTTTCTCTGCCCTCTCATGTTTCTCTCCTCTCAAACTCCATCTCTGTCTTGCTCTCTCTCTCTTTCTCTCTCGCTCTCTCGAACTTCATCAAGGTGTCGGTCCTCCTCCGTTCTCTCAGTTGGGAAACATCCAAAATCCCCCTATTGCTAGAACACCCAAACCCTAAGATGCGAGATCTATTTGAAAGGGTAATATATTTTCAAAATTTCAAAACTTTCATATTATGTTTTTATTTACTTAGTGTTTGATTTTCCTTTCATATGGGCTCCTCTCTGTGTGTGCGAATGCGGCGTCGATCTCGAAAGATCGAAGCTTCCTTAAGCAGATCTCCTACGGAGGAGACGAGGCTTCCCGCTCCCATTTGAGGTCGGGTCACTCTACTTTGCTCAGGCCGTATTGGATCGTGGTGTCGGGTTGAAAAGAGGCCGATGATGATTTCGTCAATTTGCCCAATTTGATCTCCATAAGTCAGATGGTTTTAGGCCCTTTGCTTGGATGGTACACATTTGTTATTAAAATAGAGCAATTGCTCTAAATTTATTTTGGCTTCATTTCAATTTTGATTCGCCTATATGCTCACGAACTTTTTAGTTTCTTGTTCAAGTTTGAGAATTGAATTTGTAAGTCGGTCTACGGGATGATCGCAAAATGAATGGTTTCTTCAATGGTGGGGTTGGCTATCTGCGGGCCAAGCGATTGGGTAGTTATTACTAAGCCTTTCTTTTACTACACAATTTCTGATCTTAAAGGCGTTGGATAAATTCTATTGCAAGTGAATGCCTATGTACTTGAATTTATCTTGAGCTTAAAGTTGACATCCCTTTTCATGAGTTATGCTCTTGTCAAATGGCATTTAAGGCTTTATTATTATTATTTCTTCAAATTGCTCTATCCAGGTTCCGACTTATTCTTTGAAGAAGCTGATGAATTGATGATTCTCTTGTTATTTTCTGGAAAAAATGGCTCTCATGTTACTTGTTTTTGAATTGAAGCAACTTTTTTTTTTTATAACGTAAGATGAAATTGCGAGTTTGGTCGGTTTGTAAGCTCTTATCTTTTATAAATGCGAGAAGTTATATCGAAATGAATTATTCTATGTATTTTTGTGGATTTTGTCAAGTTAAAACCATCCATTCTTCTTTGGGTCTGTCGGTTTTCCTTCACCAATTTCGGGCTCTCGATGCAAATCGATCATGCTGTTTTATTGAGTAATTCAAGTCAATCATTTCAAGTTTCAGCTATCTTTGCAAAGTGAATTTATTTTTGGGGAGGATTTTTTGCTTCTAATTATGTTATGTTGCGGGGTTATTTGTAAGTGTGGTTCTTGTGGATCAATGAAGCGGACACCTAGTGAATGGGAAAAGCACCACGGGTTGTAGAGCAGAAAAATGGAAGTATAGTGTGATAGTGAAGGCTACAATGCTACCCTTTGGAACAATGGGTTTGTAGTATATCTCGTTATTCTAATAAATTGACTAGATTATTGGGATTGATCTATAGTTAATCTTATTTGTTTATTGCCATTAAAGTAATTAACCATAGTTTTGTTTAAGTGTAATTACTGATAAGACCTCAACGGCCCCATTTTCTGTTTTGATTGTAAAAGATTAACCTTCAACTCTTTTTTTTTTTTTAATTATCAAAACTTTGCATTATATTGATTTGATTATCTACAATTTCATACTAATGCTGAGTATTTTCTAGATTGCAGTATAATGAGCCTCACCTTCCTAATTTACACTTAGAAGCATAGACGCAATTGTTTTCGTCAAAGGTTTGTAATAAATTATAAACATCTCAGTAATAAAATTCTAATATAATATTTCTTTGATTCGTTTTATTGATGGTTACGTAACTTTTTGAGCTCAAGTGAACAATTAGGTGAATTACGAGATAATGATGGCTCTTTCTCTTAAGTCTATTAATTTGGGTATTTAAATATGTGAATACTTTCGTTTTATATATGGAGATAGCTATTGGTTTTGTAATTTTTGAGATTTGAGATTATGTGATTATTGGTTTTGTTTAGTGAATGTATTGAACAATATTTTTAAGTACATGAATGAAGGTTTTTTTGCTTTGATTATCTTACAACCCTATTGAGAAAAGGCATTCATAGTCAATTTAAATTTTAAATTTCAGTTTATATACACATTAAAATTGGTGTCGCATTAGCATTGTGATTGTGAATGGTTTTAAGAAGCGAGGGTAGCAAAATATGAAATTAAATAATTATATGCTGCCCAAAATGTCATTTCATGGAGTAATATTAGCGTGACGGCATTGGTTGTTGCAATAATTGTATTTACGACATGAGCTCGTATCGTAAATACTGTCGTAAAATGCCAATTTAAATCCAACACTCAATTTATTGCGACACTAGTTTGGCGTCGTAAAGTCAACGCAAATAGTTATTACGGACGGCTCCAAAGTGTAGCAAAAGGTCAAAACTTTTGCGCGCCTTTTATTGCGGCCAGCGAGAAAAAGCGTCGCAATGCGTCGCAAATCACTATTCTACGGCAGCTTTTTCAGCTTTGTGACGGACTTTGACTGTAAGCCAAAGGCATATTTTTCAGTAGCAATTAAAAGCGTCTTTAAAAGATTTTGGCAGAAAAACTTAGAAGTGATTGTAGGTTATGAAAACACTTTCTCAGAAGCATCAGAAAGCACTTCCAAGTCATTTTAAAGAAAACATCACTTCAATTTTTAATATAAATTTTGTAGTGCTTCCAATAAAAACGCTTTAAAAAACACTTATAATCATAACTGGGGGCATAGTCCGTCGGAAATTACACATGTTATAGAAGGGTGATGTAATAACCTCAAAATTGGAATTGTGTTGTTATTAGTATTCCAAAAAATTATACAAGGTTAATTAAATGTGTGGACAATTTTATGAAGTTGGTTTGGTTTGGAAAAGATTGAATTAGGTGTGTTTAATCTCAACTTGGACAAAAATGCCCCTACGTTTAATTTAATGATTTTTCAATGGAAGTTCAAGAAATTGAAGTGAGAAAATTATAATCTTTGGATTGGATAATTGAGCTTGATCTCGCGAACGTTTAGGCGCAAACGGTTGATGAATCGGAGTTATAACAAATGAGAAATTAAATTTCGAAGTGTTGAAATTTAATTCGAGGGCTAAACAGTAAATAGTAAACAGTGAACAGTGGCTATTCTCGGAATTCTATAAATTCGAGGGTTACTAGGTTTTTCTGTCACTGAAATTTACTATTCACACCCACCGATTGTCGTGGTGCGGTGGTGACTATGTTTGATGTTCAGTTTGTAGTCCTGGAGGTACTGAACACGTTGGAGTGCTCCATGTTGCGAGATTTCATCATTTGACCGATGATCGGAGCCTCGCAAATCTGAACCGTTAGATCGGAGATGATCGGATCATTGGATCGTGTCTAATTTTATATATGGGGTAGCTGGTGTTGTTGTGAGTTTTTTGGTATAGACAGATTGGCGATTGGACGTCCCGATCTTTAGTTGTGGTGTTTCAAAGTTTGCTGTGAGTGATCGCCTTTCAAATGTGCGATCAAGAATGATCCGACTGTTGGATCGGGCCCAAATTGATGCAGAGTGATTTTGGGACTATTTAGAGTCCATTGGTTTGATCAAATTTGAAATTTGAGGTCGTGGGCCCGAGGCGGATTTTTGGAGTATAGGTTGGACGGGTGGGGCCCATGGGACCCAAATAGGGACTTTTTGGACAATAGGTGTCATTGGTCCTGTTTTAACGTCGACAGTGTGAACGTCACAGTTTTTGAGTGTTTTGGACGATAATTGATTGCTTTGGACCCCTAGTTGGTCTGAAGGGCCTTTTCATCATTTGTGAGCAAAATCTTAGATGATGGATTCTAAGTAGGTTACAAACTTTTCTTAGGTTTTCGTGGAGCCAGAATTGCTCGTCGAGATTGTGGATTGTTGAGTTGATAAATGCAGCTTGGACAAGAGGTTAGTGAAACCATCCTGATTGTGAGTAAAATCACGAAATATTATATTTATTATAATGTGGTTCCGGTAATGTTAATGGCTATAATTAACATGTTGTTGTGATAAACTGTTTTAATTGATTTAGCACATGAACTTGTTCGTCAACGGTTCATGAGGTAAGTGAAACGTATTTTGTTTTAAATTGATATTTACTGGATATTTTGATGTTGAAACATATAACATATGTTGTGAGTGTATGATGGGATTTCATTCGTGAATGACCAAATAAATATATATAATAAATATATATTGTTGTGATTGGTGTATTTGGTTATAAAACAATGTTTAATGTGAAACGACATTTAATATTGTTTTGGTGGGTGATTTTGGTGTTGATGGATTTAGGTGAGAATACCTTGAAGCCCTTCTGAGTTTTTCAGGTGGGCAATCTCGTGGCAAGCAATCAGGGAAACCAAGACCCTAGGGTGAGAGACCTAAGAACAGTTAGAGCTTTAGTCTGGTGCCATCTAGTTCTCATGGCTTTGTGTGTTAACTTGAGTGAACACTACTTATGGCAATTGTGGTGTTATAGATTAGAGGTTTAGAGTATTCTCTATTCTATTTGTCAATTTAGTGACGTGTGAAAACTACTTTTACAATAAAAGAGTTTTGGTGTAGTCACAAGCGGTGACTTAAACAGTTCTTAAAAATAAAAGAATTGTGGTTGTGATGATATTGATGAATATGAGTACAATGATTATACATGGATTGTGTAATGCTAATGAAAGTGCATGTGATTGTATATTATGTGAAATTGACATATTTATACTATGGATGTGGTTTACTCATACGAGCTTTAGAAAGTTTACCGGGTTTGTTGGTGATGAACCCGGTACACACTATTCAACGGTAGGGGATTATCCTGCAGGTGATAGAGACTGTGAACAGGGTAACGAAGTTAGGAGCAGAAGGCTCTGTTGATGTACATGTTTTGTACAGGATGTGGTTTATTTTGGTGTGAAGACTTTCACTGTGTGTATTAAACTATGAGGAGCAGATTATGTAATAGGTTGAAGTTTCAATTTATTATGTAATTGGTGTGATGTAATATTTGACTCAGAAGAGTTGAGTCTGTTTTTACATTGTGGGTTCGGAATGGGTTGTATTGTATTTAGAAAAAAATTTCCAGGTACAATTGTTGAAGGTTCCGAGTTTCTCGTCTTGGATTGTTGGTTGTTTGTAATAATTTTAAACATGTTATTTGAGGTTGAAAATTCCGGGCGTGACAGGTGATTTGATCAATGGTAGGACGGTTATGTCTTTTTATATACTTTGGTAATGACATGGATGTCCTCTTACCATTCTATCAAATTGAGCTCTGTTGTAAAGAATAAAGTAATGGAGCCCACTTACTATTCCTATGAAGACTTTGGTGCCAAAGCTCACTACACATTCACAGATCCTCCTTTGCACAATCATTTCCTTAGCTTATAAATAAGGCATTATTCTGCCTTTGCAGAACACACCAACAAAGAAGAAAGAAAAGAAAGAAAGAGAAGAACGGAGAGAAGAGAAAGTTGAGAGAGCTTTATCTTAGAAGAATTTTATTAGAGGGAGAAAATTCTGTCAGTGTAAACACCACAAGAGCAAATACAATTCCACTCCCAATATTCAGTGGTACTTTTCATACTTTGATATCATTTTTATAACGCGTTATCAACCCGATAGTCTCTCCTTTTTACCTCTAAATTTTCTCAGCTAAACACTATGTGGTTATTTTTCTGTCCGTCTCTGTCATATTTCTACTCTCATTTTACTGCTACGACGACATGCAAACTTTCTTTTTTGTATTCTCACAATTTTAATGTTGTTTCATCCATGTTTGTTTAATTTATTTTTTCGTACTGTAATTTGGAATGGCGCGGTTTTTTCCCCATCATATTATTTTTCGGTGGTGAAATTTCATTGCCCATCACGTTGTAACACATATTATCGTAATAAAAATGATGGTGCGAGTTTAAAGCCCATCTTAATATATATTCAATAGTGGCACAGTTATTTTGCCCACAATATATAATATGTTATATACTTCATATATATTAGGTGGTGGTCTTATCCCCATGTTTACTTTATTAAAGGTATGGAGTAGAATTAGTGCCCATACCAGCACATTTACTTTAAAGGGTGGCACAATTTATAATGTCCACGCCTCGAATTTACTTTACTGCAAATTTAGTTTATCGCACATTTACTTTAAAGGGTTGCGCAATTTATAATGTCCACGCCTCGCAATTTACTTTATCGTACATTTACTTTTATTCAAAATATGGTGCGGGGTTATCGTTCATACTAGCAATTTATTTATAGCACTTTATTTTTATAAAAGAAATCATCAGTTAATATAATTGAACAATGAGGGCTTGAAGTTCCTCAAACAATTAAAGGACTTGAAGTTCCGGTTAAGAAATGGATTGATGTCCCAAATCCCGAACCTAAAATTTCTAGTAAAATATGCAAGATATTTTTGGCCTGAAGTTCATAAATATATTGGGAAACTAAAGTGCAAACAGATTATTGCAAATTCTGATACATCTCATTTTCTTTTGAAGATGGCAAACTTGGCAAAATTGGAATTTGCTGCCTTGGACATATATGGGAACAACTATCTATCATGGGTGCTAGAGGCCAAGATCCATCTGTGTGCCAATGGCCTTGGAAAAACTATTGTAGATGGAAGTGACGCATCCCCAGAAGAAAACGCAAAGGCCATGATTTTTCTTCGCCGTCACATTCATGAAGCGCTGAAAAGCGAATACGTGGCGGTCGATGACCCACTGATTCTGTGGAAAGCCTTATGTGAAAAGATACAATCACCAAAAGACGGTGACCCTTCCTAGAGCCAGATATGAGTGGACACACATGAGATTCCAAGATTTCAAGTCAGTGTCTGAGTACAACTCGGCGATGCACAAAATCACCTCCCTGATGAAGTTTTGTGGTGAAAATATCTATGAGGAGGATATTCTTGACAAAACACTCAGTACCTTTCATGCCTCAAATGTGCTCATGCAGCAGCAATATAGGCATAGTGGTTTTACGAAGTACTCAGAACTGGTGTCCTGCCTTTTATTGGCTGAGCAGAACAATGAGCTTTTATTGAAAAATCACCAGTCTCGCCCAACAGGCTCAGCACCATTCCCTGAAGTGAACGTTATAACCCATGAAGTGAATGCCACCTCCTCTCGTGGCAGTACCCACAGGCGTGGGCGAGGAGGCAAGCGTGGCCACTGACAAGGGAATAGAAAAGATCGTGGTGGTCATTCATATGACTTGGGTCCAAGAAGCAATCCATCCACGAGCGGCAAAAATGCATCCCAGAATAAATGGAAAGCTCAGACAAGCCATATGCCTAGAAATGTTGAAGGCGCTTGTCACAGATGTGGCGTGAAGGGACATTGGGCACGTACATGTCGTACGTCGAAGCATTTGGAGGATCGTTATCAATCTTCACTTAAGGATAAGAAAGTGGAGACAAATTATATTGATCATGTTGATCCGATGAATATACCAGATCCACCAGCCACACATGGCCCATTGGAAATATCGCGTCAGTTAGATATGACGCATCTGGATGTTTCCGATTTTGTTATTGAAAGAGGGAATGAAGTTTATGGGTCCAAATTAGACTAAATCCCATTATGTACCATTTGTATTATCTGAAGTATTGTTTTTAACTTCCATTTCAATTCAATAAAAGTGGCAGCGTTTTTCCTTTACATAGAATAATTGTTTATTGATTCACCATATTTTGTTTATTTGAAGGCATGAATATAAACTATGGATGCTCCCAAAACAAGAACTCTAGCAAAGATATTTGTCTCACAGACAGTGCGACTACTCATACGATCCTTTGAGATCGAAAGTATTTCTCAAATTTGAGGCTTACAAAAGCAAATGTAACAACCATATCAGATCCTGTAGATCTGATTGAAGGCTCAGGAACAGCCCAAGTTATGTTACCAAATGGAACAATACTGTCCATTCAAGATGCTTTATATTCATCTAACTTTAGAAGGAATCTGTTGAGTTTTAAAGATATACGTTTGAATGGCTACCATGTTGAAACAAAAAATGAGAAAAATGTGGAATATCTTTGCATTACCTCCAGTGATACCCAGAAGCGTATACTGGAGAAGCTTTGTGCGCTCTCATCAGGGTTGTACTATACAACCATACGAACAATTGAGGCACATAATGTCATGGATAAGAAGTTCATTGACTCAAATACTTTTAAGCTTTGGCATGACTGGTTGGGTCATCCTAGATCCACCATGATGCATAGGATCATCACCAATTCTAAAGGACATCCCTTGTTGACAAAACACATTATGTTGTCAAGTGATAGTTTTTGCCAAGCTTGTTCACAAGGGAAGTTGGATCCAAGGTTGATGTTGAATCCCCATCATTTTTACAGTGGATCCAAGGGGATATTTGTAGGCCTATTCATCCTCTCTGTGGACCATTTCAGTACTTTATGGTCCTGATTGATGCATCTACCCGATGGTCACATGTTTGCCTTTTGTCTACTCGAAATATAGCATTTGCTAGGCTTTTGGCTCAGATAATTAAATTACAAGCCTAATTCCCATATTATCCCATTAAGTCAATCTGACTCGATAATACTGGTGAATTTACATCTCAGACTTTTGATGACTACTGCATGTCACTAGGCATTGACATTAAACATCATGTTCCTCATGTTCATACTCAAAATGGTTTGGCAGAAGCTTTAATTAAGCGTCTTCAATTGATAGCTCGCACTTTGCTAATGAAGACAAAGTTGCCAGTTTCTGCTTGGGGACATACCATTTTACATTCAACATCACTTGTGCGGTTGAGGCCCATTGCCAACAATCAATATTCTCCAGTACAACTTGTGTTGGGTAATCAACCAAACATTTCACATTTAAGAGTTTTTGGTTGTGCAGTTTATGTACCTATTGCATCACCGCAACGTATTAAGATGGGTCCTCAACGCAGATTGGGAATTTATATTGGCTTTGATTCACCATCTATCGTTAGATATCTGGAGCCCCTGACGGGTGATATCTTTACCGCACGGTTTGCGGATTGT
This sequence comes from Prunus padus, assembly GCA_024362665.1. NCBI lineage: Eukaryota > Viridiplantae > Streptophyta > Magnoliopsida > Rosales > Rosaceae > Prunus > Prunus padus. Next base: position 15,053,805 of record JANFAM010000020.1, read on the forward strand.
CATTTTGATGAGACAATTTTCCCACCATTAGGGGGAGAAAAACCTATTCCTAAATAACAACAAGGCAAACTCATTCCTGAAGAATGACGTGAATTATCGTGGGATGTACCCATTTTGTCTCATCTCGATCCTCGTACCACTCAATGCGAAAATGAAGTGAGAAGGATCGTTCATCTTCAAATTTTTGCCAATCAAATGCCAGATGCATTTAGTGATGAAACAAAAATGACAAAATCACATATCCTAGCTGCAAATGCACCTGCAAGGATTGATGTCCATAATGGACAAAACAATGTGCCGGCAAATGATTCATCTGTTGCACGCCTGAAGCGTAGCAGACCACTAGGCTCAAAGGATTCAGTTCCTCGAAAGAGGAAGTCGATGGCCAAAATGAATTCAAATAAATAAATGGAGAGCCCACAATTCATAACTCAAATGCCCCTGAAGAGGCAAAGGTACTTCCTAAAGAGGAAAATGTCCTTGGTGAGACAAATGCCCCTGAAGTGGTAGCGGTACCTGAAAGTCAAGAAATTTCCATAAATTATACATCCACTAATAAATTGTGGAATATAAATGAGATGATCATCGATGATATATTTGCATTCTTAGTGGCTACTGAGATCATAAAAGATGATGATATTAAGCCATGCTCTATTGATGAATGCACACAGAGACAAGATTGGCCTAAGTGGAAAGATGCAATCCAGGCAGAATTAAATTCTTTAGGAAAAATGAGTGTTTTTAGACCTATTGTTCCAACTCCACCCAATGTGAATCCTGTAGGTTACAAGTGGGTATTTACAAGAAAGCGCAATGAGAAAAATGAGATTGCAAGGTATAAAGCGCGACTCGTTGCACAAGATTTTTCACAAAGGCCTGGAATTGATTATGAGGAAACATACTCTCCAGTAATTGACGCAATTACGTTCCGTTACTTAATAAGTTTGCCAATTTCAAAAAAAAACTTGATATGAGACTTATGGATGTCATTACCGCATATCTGTATAGAGAATTAGATACAGATATATACATGAAAGTCCCAGAAGGAATTAAGCTGCCAGAAGCAACCAGGAATAAACCACGAGGCATGTTCTCAATTAAATTGAGAAGATCATTGTATGGGCTAAAACAATCTGGGCGAATGTGATACAATCGTCTTAGAAAGTATTTACTTAAGGAAGGATACACAAATGATCCTATTTTCCCATGTGTGTTTATTAAGAAATCCAAGTCTGGATTTGCAATAATGGCAGTATATGTCGACGACATGAATCTAATTGGAACTCCTGAAGAGCTCCAAAAGGCTGCTGATTATTTCAAACGCGAATTTCAGATGAAAGACCTTGGAAAGACAAAATATTGTCTCATCTTACAAATTGAGCACAGTTCTAGTGATATTTTGGTGCATCAATCAAATTATACTGAAAAAGTATTGAAGCAGTTTGGCATGGATAAAGCTCATCCACTTAGCACTCCAATGGTCGTTCGTTCGCTTGACACTAAGAAAGATCCAAATCGTCTAAAAGGAGATGATGAAATGGTCCTTGGTCCAGAAGTACCATACCTTAGTGCAATAGGTGCTTTATTGTACTTAGCACAATGTACTAGACCAGACATAGCATTTTCAGTAAATTTGTTAGCAATATATAGCTCTGTTTCAACAAGCCGACATTGGACTGGCATTAAACATATTCAACGATATCTTCGTGGGACAACAGACATGGGCTTATTCTATTATAGTGAATCGACCAATGCCCCGAATATTATTGGATATGCTGATGCATGATACCTCTCTAATCCACATCAAGGGCTCTCACAAACTAGGTATGTGTTTACATGTGGAGGAACTGCAATCTCATGGCGCTCAACGAAACAAACGTTGGTAGCCACATCTTCCAATCACTTAAAAATACTTTCCCTCCATGAAGCCAATCGTGAATGTGATTGGTTAAGGTCGGTAATCCATCACATTCGAAGCACATGTGCCCTACCCTCAGCAACGGGCACTACAACCATCCTGAATGAGGACAATGCATCTTGTATTACTCAGATCACAGGAGGATACATCAAGGGTGACAGGACCAAGCACATATCACCAAAGTTTTTCTACACACATGAGCTTCAGAAGAATCACGAAATTAAAGTCAGACAAATCCGTTCAAGCGATAACCTGGCAAATCTCTTCACCAAATCTTTGCCAAAATGTACATTCCAAAAGCTGGTGCATGGTATCGGATTACGTCAATTCTGCAAGCAATCAAATTAAAGCATGCAAAATCAAAGGGAGCATTCAAGAGTCCTCTAACACAGGACATATGCGTGTTGTACTCTTTTTCCTTCGACTAAGATTTTTCCCACTAGGTTTTTCCTAGCAAGGTTTTAACGAGGCAACATGAGCGCATTTAACATTATTCTTATGTCCCAAATGAAGTTGTACTCTTTTTCCTTCGCTTAGGTTTTTCCCACTGAGTTTTTCCAAGCAAGGTTTTAATGAGGCAACCAATTAAGGGACTAGTGGTCTCCAATGGGGAGTGTTGTAAAGAATAAATTAGTAGAGCCCACTTACTATTCTTATGAAGACTTTGGTGCCAAAGCTCACTGCACATTCACGGATCCTCCTTTGCACAGTCATTTCCTTAGCCTATAAATAAGGCATTATTCTGCCTTTGCAGAACACACCAACAAAGAAGAAAGAAAAGAAAGAAAGAGAAGAAACGGAGAGAAGAGAAAGTTGAGAGAGAAATTTGAGAGAGCTTTATCTTAGAAGAATTTTATTAGAGGGAGAAAATTCTGTCAGTGTAAAAACCATAAGTGCAAATACAATTCCACTCCCAATATTCAGTGGTACTTTTCATATACTCTGATATCATTTTTATAACAAGCTCTTGCTTTTGATATGGCCAAAATGGAAAAGAAGATGATCCTACTTGCTTTTGGAGAATGAGATTCTTTGTCTTACCGGTAAGTTCTTCACTTGAATTGATGGTATTGATGTTGACTTTATTTTTACTGAACTGATTTCTTGTGTTTATTGTTGGGAGATTCTTTGTTATCTTTTGAAGGATTGAATATACTATTGGGAGAGATAACTTCGTTATGCTATGTCTAGATAAATACTATTTTTGAACTACTATGGGATTATGCTGGTGAAATAAAGGCGTACTCTTTCCAGATGTTGAGATAAAAGCTTGACTTCTTTTAACTGAGAAAATTAATGAATGTTGTGGGTATTTTCAACATACAAGTGACCTAAAAAACCATGCTCAATTAAAATTGCTAGGTAATTGGAATGTTATATTGGTTATGCTCTAAATATAACGCTTTACATGCTGGCTAAATAACCAATTTCGTCCAAAAGATCCCTCCAGTGAGGGAAATGTTCTTATTCCATCATGAAATTAGACGGAAATTTGGATATGTTCTTGAATTGCGATGGATATATCAAACTATAAGGGTCAAATTGCCATAAGTGAAACCATGAATACCAAAGTAAAAACTCCGACAAACTATAGGAACCAAAACTGAATTTTTGTCAAAAATATACATGTCTCCAACTCAAGCTCGCCTCTTTCGAAAATTGTGGAGAAAAATGAAGAAAATTAAACACAAGGTCATGTTTAATAATGGGAAAAGACTAAGGTTGTAGTTGTTGACCTCAATAAAGACTAAAGTTAACAACGGTTGCTATCTTAAGAGCGTGACTTTGCAGGCATAATGTCTTTTGGTGCGTTTCACATGGTACCAAAGTATAATGGAATCCATTGAAGCTTTGAAGGGCTAATTTAGCTTAGCAATAGCATCTAACGTGTTCATGGGGTTTCTTATTTGGAAAAAAAATATATAAGAAATGGTTGACTCAACTTTTCTTTTTTGCAACTCAGAAAGGCAAAGCACTGCCAAGTTGCCAACGCCAAAATGGTTGTCGAGGAGCGAAGCTAGTAAGTAGTTGAATCACAAACACCGAATATCAAAGCATGTTTAGAGGTGGTGAGGTTTGAACTAGTAGAAGTTAGTATTTTCATAACTTAGTAATTTCTTACGGAATATAGACTTTTTTACCAAGAAAACCGTTGTAACAAAAGCAAACTTCCGTTTTTTAATGTTTTATTTTTGCCAAATTTAGAAAGGGGAGGGCGAAAACTCACACACGGGTATCATGAAAACTTGAACCCAGAACCACTTGGTGGAAGCACACCAAAGGCTTGAGCCAATCCAACTACACCCCATTGATAAAAAACTGTTGTTATTGAACTACAGAGTTATTATTCAACAGCAAGATTGAACTCCTCAAGACACCCCTCAATGTAAACCCCTTCATATAAATGTGAGTATGCCAACAATTTTATACCTATGTATATATCCAAAATAATGTCCCTAATCACAAGGTAATAATCAAAATTTAGTCTTCCACTCGGTTTTAATGAAAAAAAGCTATCGAGGTCTAGCACATTGGAAATGACCTTGACTTGCAAATCAGTGGTCTCAAGTTCGAACCCCCATGACACATTGACAATGTGTGAGAAAACTTTCCTCCCCCAATATTGCTTGTATAAAATAAATAAAAAAACAATCTTATCCAAGAATTTATTTTTTACTTTTTTTTTCTTTTTAAAAACATATGCTCTCCTAGGCATGCGTTAGCCAAAGTTAAAGCACCTTGTCTGGCCTATGATTGCAACAAACTGCAATTTACTTTAGACGTGACAGCTCAAAGAGACCCAAACGAGGGAGAAAAACTTTCTTGCATAGGAGATAGGACTGTAGTCCTATCCCCGGTGCAAGAAAGGTTTTTTCCAAACGAGGATATATGACATGACCTGCTGTGGCTTTGACATTCAACCATAAAATCCTTGTCATTATATCATTCCACATAACACAATCAATCAGATTATTGGTTTCTTGGTCTCTGTTTCCTCCTTCTTACGTCTCTAAATTAACAATCAATTCACATGAAGGAAAAAAAAAGGCTGGCAGATAGCAATTGAAAGGAAATATATGCTTAAATTAAGGTCCCTACATCATGTGCGGCACTACAAATGTCATCTTCAAAACAAATGGTCCGCTTTTCAACCCACCAAACATGTTTCCTTCCAAATCCTCTCCTCTCCCCCATGTGCAATTACGTACAGCTTCAACACCACCACCGAATTCCCATATAAATATTTAAAACAATACATCTACAAACACGCACATCAACTATACTAACATGCACAACTCTCCCTCTCTCTCTCACACGTATCAACCTAACCCTTTAACAACCAAAATCTTTGTTTCTTTTTTCTCTGTCATTAAATCTTGCAAAATAATAACTCGAATCCTAAGCAGTCCTCCTGTTGTTACACAGCCTGGAGAATCATTCAAACACATCAAACATAATGAATGATTTATCATAAGAGCAGAGCAAATTGGCAACAGTCCAGCCAACAAGCATTATTCAAAGTAAAAGAATATCATTAGAAAAAATTGCCTTTAATGAGTATGGTAATAGAATATTATACAACAAACTTTCTTTAGTTTCCTTCATTTTTCTTTCTCATGATCACCAACTCAATCTGTTAGCTATCAAAGAATCAACAACATAAAGTTTTTACAGGTTTCATGCATGCTCATTAGTAACATAAGGATCGTGAAAACAACATGTAAAAAGAATAAATACAAGAATCTTCGATACACGGGTGATCCGCTGGGATCAAAACTGCTTGATGCATTACCTGCTTTTTTACTCGATCGTATCTTCCTCACCCCCACATTTTTCGGTCTCTTTTTCTTGGTTTATAAAAGTGAATTGATCTCTAGCTTTTTATATCATCGACAATCCATCGAATCGAATGAATCAGCAAATCCAGAAGGTTTCGAAGGGATGCTTGATTGAGTTTGGGAGTAGGACAGATCATCAAACATCCTGGAAGTACCTTCATTGGCTTGCCATCTTTGCAATGCTTGAGGAAGGCTCATGTGCAGGTCAATGCCAGAATTTTCTTCTTCTTCATGGGTGGCAGGTTTCCAGTGCTCAACAAGAGGACCCAAGATGTTGACTGCATGTCCCATGTCTGGTCTCTGGTATGGCTCACGAGCAGTGCAGTGTCCTGCCAGCTCAGCAACTTTGTATATGCTCTCCATTGTCTCCTCATCAGGGTCAAGAGTTTGGTCGATAGCCTTTGGAATGTTTTCTTTGTTGACAAGGACTCTGCGGAACCATGATACCAAATGAGACCTTTCATCTGGCATGGTATCATCTAGGGCTTTTCTGCCACTCATCAGCTCCATTAACACTACTCCGAATGCATACACATCTACTTTTGTCGTCACTCTGCCAGTAGCTGATCATAGAAACACAGATCCAAAAATGAACATTCTAGCATCACAACATACATATCATAAAGCAAACTGAATCCATATCAAAATTCTTACAAGGGATTACAGTAGGTCCTACGTAATTGAATAGGCATTTTAACTTGCAGTTTTGCAACATACATATATAGGATTAGCTTGAAAATCTGTATACTCGAAGCTTAGGAAATTGCATGATTCTTTCAATCAAGGGATGGAGGTCTAGAAATTAGAGGGATTTTCTTACCTGCATATTCTGGTGCAAGATACCCAAATGTCCCTGCCAACCGTGTCTCAACAGAATACTTTCCGTCGGGGGCATTTTTAACCAAACCAAAGTCAGCAACCTTTGCCCTCATGTCATCCCCAAGAAGTACGTTAGATGGTTTCAAGTCTCTGTGAATGAAACTTTGTTGAGCTAAGCTGTGCAGATATTCCACTCCTCTTGCCACATCCAATGCTATTGTTACTCTCTGCTTCCAAGTAAGTGGAGGTACTCCGATCTCACGCCAATCAAACAAATGCTGTGTTAATGTCCCTTGTGGCATGTACTCGTATACCAATAGCCTCTCATTGCCATTGATACAGTATCCTAAAAGAGCAACCAGATGCCTATGCCTGACCTTAGTGAGGACTGCAATTTCTGCCTGAAACTCATTCAACCCTTTAGTTCCCACTGCCACAGATTCCATCCTCTTAACAGCAATTTTAGTACCATCATGCAATTCACCTTTATAAACAACTCCAAACCCTCCTCTACCCAAAATGTTATCCTCACTAAAATTGTTTGTCACATCTCTAAGAACGTGGATCGAAATTGCAACATTTCCACCCTCAAAAACATGAAGATCACCACTGCTCTGGCTATGCAAATCGCTTTGAACTCCATTATACCCATTTGCACTACTCATCACATCACTCTTAGCAATTTCGATCCCATTCATTGGGTTATCAACCCTTCCAAATTTCCCATGCTTTTTACTAGCATAACATTTGATGGACACAAATAATACCACCACAATGAATATTACAACAGCAATAACTACACCAGCAATCATACCAGGAGACACTGAAGAACCACCTGATGCCGGAGCCAGACTCCCATTGGGAGTAGTACCATTCGAACCAGACCCGGATGGAGTTCCTCCTCCTCCACCTCCAGAGCTCGGAGTAGTCCCAATCAAGACATTGCCTGTTGTAATTAACTTCACCGTATCTGGGAATTTTGGAATTTCCCCAAAAAGATTGTTATTGGAAACATCAAGAAGCTGAAGCTGCGGCAAGGTTAACAAGCTAGCCGGTATCGACCCGGTCAAATTGTTATTCTTCAACACCAAATTTTTCAAGGATGTCAAATTGGCAAAAGCAGGCGAAATGATCCCAGTGAAATGCTTGTTCTCAAAATTCACAGTGATAACCTTTCCTTGCGTATCACAAACAATGAAGCTCCATCCATCGCAAGCATTGTTTCCTTCCCAAGACTCAGCAAGCAAAATTGGGTACCCCAAAGCCCCTGCAACCTCAAGCAGAGTGTTGACCTGTGGATCACAAGGTCCTGGTTTGGTTTGGCAAAAGCTATTAGTACCATCAAATGTGGGTTTTTTCACATTGGACCCAAACACAGGCAGAGGACCCTGCAGCTTGTTATTGTCCAAAGAAACGTTTTGCAAGGCAGTTGAGGACATCAATGTGGCTGGCACAATGCCAGTTAACAGGTTATCACGAAGCTGAAGATCAAACAAAGTTTCACACTTTGAGATGTCTGGGATCGGACCAGTGAATTGGTTCTTATGGAGCCAAACCTGGTTTAACTGGGTCATGTTTGATAAAACTTCAATCGTACCAGATAACCCAAATTGCTGATTGTTAAGCCAGAGGTTTTGAATCCCAGATCCAGAAAAGCTTTTGGGCAAAAACCCAGAAAAATTATTGTAAGAAAGCCTCAGATTTTGCAAGTTTGGAAAGGAATCAAAGATATCAGGCAAAGACCCATATAAGTTTGCATTACCTGCAGCTAAAGTGACCAAGCTTGAAGCTTGAATGAGCTGAGTGGGGAAAACCCATGGATCAAGATTGATGTTTTGGCTCATGCTCAAAACCTGCAAGCTTGAGAGGCCTTGAAAACACCCAAAAGGAATGGAAGTGAAATTGTTGGTGTCCAGATATATTTCTTGGAGAGAAGAGAGGTTGGCTAAAGAAGGAAAGGGGCCAGAAAGAGAGTTGCTTTGGAGTGAGAGGGTGGTGAGCTGAGCGAGAGAGTTGAGATTTGAAGGGAGAGAGCCAGAGAGAGACTTGGAGGCTAAGTTGATGGAGGCGACTCTGTTTCCGACACATTTGATGCCCTCCCAGTCGCAGTAGGTTTTGCCTGTTGACCAGTCTTTGGGTGTGTTCTTGAGGCCTTCTGCAAGCTTCGACATCACATCTGAGTCGTCTGCTGTGGTGGTGGTGGTCAAGAGGAGAAGAGAGAGTGTTAGGCAGAGAACTTGTAGGGTTTTCAGCTGACCCATTTCTGGGTTGGAGAGAGAGAGAGATGGGTTTGGTTTTTTCCTCCGGTTTTGTGAGTGAATGGGGTTTTGTCCAGACAACCAAAGGCAAGCTGGTGAAGGGTGCTGCTCTGTTGGGGAATGGGTTGTGCTAGGCTGACAGAGTTCTGCTCACGGCTCTTGAAACCATAGGGTTTTCTTTCTTTTCTTTTTCTTTTTCTATAGTTTCTTTTTTAAATCTTTTTATTTTTTTATGAGATTTTGTTAAGTTGGATACTATATACGGTAGTGATGACCTGTTATGATCTTAAAATATTTGGGAAAAACATAGAGAACTTACTATTTTGATTAATCATTTATAATTTTGAGATTGAAATTTGAAATTAGAGGTTAATGCAATAAATAGAAATAAAATTGTTTTGATTATCTAATTAGTTAACTGAACCCTTATTTAATGAATTGAACTTGTAATGTGATTGAACTTTATATAACTAGGCCATTAGTTGTCAGATAAAATTATAATTCTCACATCAAAATACTTTGTGTTAACAAATTAATAATCTCATCAATTCTTTTGTTTGTACAACTTTTTTTAAAGTATATGCGATAATCTAAACTACAAAGGAGGGTGATTTCTCACACAAACACGACTATGATGCTGTGTGAATTCGAACTTGAAACTTCTAGTGTGCAAATTAAGGCCGTTTTCAACTGAATTAGACCTCATTAGCAAAAAAACATCTATTCTTATGACCATTATGCTTTTCTCCTCTTTTTTATGTGGGGACATAGCATATTTTTTATATTCAATGATTTATAGATGGTATATGTGTTATTTTTGTGGTTTGAATTTAGTAGTAAACTAAAGCAAAATCCTAAACAATTAGCCTTTTTAATAAAACAACCGTTTTAAAGAACAATTTAAATTACTACTACAAGTAATAATTTAGTAAATTATAAATTAATGTTTTAAAAAAATGAAAAGGAATTGTAGGCTAATTTACGCAATGTACATGGCAAGGGCACTAGATGCTAGGAGGCATTTTTCCCTCAGCTTCTATGTTTGCAGTTTTGCCATAATTTTTAGAAGTCAATTGTGTTAAGATAACTAATTGTGTTGTTCATAGGCTAACTTGCTATTCTACATTTACTAGTGTGAGTTGTTCTTTTTTTTCGACATAAATGATATTAGGGAAGAAGGAATTCGAACGCAAGACCTTAAGTACATGGCTAACTCCTTTTAACCACTTTATCTACAAGTCCTTATTAGTAATGAATTGTTTTTTTTAATTAAAGAACATTAAGTAAGATATATTGCTTAAAAATCATTAAATTTACGTTGAATTGATTAATAAATCGTCGTTCTTTTTTATAAAAAAAATATTACGAAATCTAATTTCCCCTTTAATGAATAAGAAATATCTAATGATTTGGTTAAAATTTCATCATAATAAGCAAGGAATAAAATATCGATGGTATCGGAAATATCGGTAGTCCAAAAATACGAAAATTTCGATGAAAATATCGGGATATTATCGATATTTCGTATCGTCGATATTATCGATATTTTGGTCTAATAAATCTAAAATATCGATGATATCGGAAATATCAGTAGTCCAAAAATACGAAAATTTCGATGAAAATATCGGGATATTATGGATATTTTGTTCCATAATAATAAGCGTTTAATTTTTCTTACGAGTACCTTATAAATCACGCTCTTATTATTCTATAAAAAGCAATGTACTACAAAATATTATTCTATAAATAACATTTATATTTCCCCAGCAATGGTTTATTTTAAATAGAAAAAGAAAAAGAAAAGTTTGATGTGGGCTATACATGTTAATAAGGTGAGGCCCACAGACGCAAAATGATACTCTGGATTTCAATTGGCAATGGGTCCCGCAAATGACAGTTGGTCCTTAGCAGATAACGCGTGGACTTAACACCATATACTCCCACCGTTTGTTTATTCTTTCGGATGTTTCCGTTAATTAACGCCATTTCTCTCGTTTCATCATCAGTCAACGTTCTCTTCCAACCGATGAGCGCTGAGCCGGCCGAGCCGGTTTACGACCAAATAGGCGTCGCAGGCCGTGGCCAACGCGTCTCTAGACCTTTGTACATGCCAAAGCAGCTAGTAGCACTAACATTATTTCAATTTTGTTTAAAAATATCTAAATTAATTTCAAGTCTTTTCATCTTCTTATTTTCATATCCTCAGAGCAACTTTAATGTCCTCTTCAACCATTTTGGGATGCTTAAATATGTGAGTTACATCATAAAAAATATTTTTAACAGCCTTGTCAAACTCAGTCATCAAAATGAAACATTTTTCTCTCTTTTCAAGACTTATGGCTCTTGTCTTTTCCATATCGACATCGATGCCACATTGGTGCACTTGGAATCATAAAAACTTGCCGGATGAAATACCGAATGAGCATTTATTTGGATTCATCTTCAAACCATATAGCCGACACCTTTCTAGCACATTCCTTAGGACTTCCCAATGACCTTCTATGGTTTCAGACTTCATGATAAGATCATTCATAGAATCTTCTACTTCCTTCCCCATCATATCATGGAACATAGCTATCATTGCTAGTTGGTAAGTGGTGCCGATGTTCTTAAGACCAAATGGCATGACTGTGTAGTAGAAATTTCTATATGATGTCCGGAAGGCTATCTTCTCGGTGTCCCTAGGAGACATCTTGATTTGAGTATACCCACTGAATCCATCCATGACGGACAATAGACCTTGCCCAGAAGTTGAATCAATCAAGAAATTCGTGTTGGGTAGTGGAAACTCATCTTTCTAACACTCTTTGTTGAGGTCTTGATAGTCAACACATATCCTTAACCAATCTTCTTTTTCACAAGGACTATATTTGCTCACCATGTGAGATGTTTGATTGACTTGATGAATCCGGCAGCTAAGAGTTTCTCAATCTCCACCTTAATCTCCATTTCCACCTCTGGACGGAAGTTTCTTATTGGTTGCACGACAAGTTTAGTAACTGGTTCAACATTCAGAGTGTGGCACATTAAGCTCTGATCCAAAGTGGGCATCTACTCGTAGCTCCAAGCGAACACATCATTGAATTCTTTAAATATGCTAACCAAATTCTCTTTCTCTTCATCGATCAAGTGAACGTTGATGGAAATTGGCTTATGGACAAAGGGATCTTCACTTAAATAAATTATTTCTAGCTGCTCTTCCACTGTCGTGGAACCATCCTGCATACACTTGGGGGCTGGCATTGGTTCATGAAAAGTGTAGTGCATGGGCAGCTCATTACTTGGGCTTGTATTATCATCAACTTACATCACGACTCCGCCATACTCGGGGCTCTCCTATGAAACATAGTAGGGTCCCCAAACCCGTCATAAGTGTTATACTATGTGTCCATCCAGCAGTGTAACCTTTGAGCATTGTGGCTAGGCATAAGCATGGTTGTTGACTTTGTCTTGCCTCTTCCTCTCCCATTCAACGATCGTTATGAGCTCTTCATTGCTAAGATTACAAATTTCGGTCCAAGAAGGTAAATATGTTCCTAAAGTATTGCTTCCGGTGTCGATGCACTCAGTGTAGAATTCTACTTTCGAATAATGTGCTTCATTTTTGTTGAATGGTGCTTGATTTCCCGGTATGCGGATTGGCCTCAATCTAATCCTTCATTTCACACATTGGTGATAGGTGGAGACTACGAGCTTGTGCTTGTTGAGCCATGGCCTTCCATGTAGAGCTTGGTAAGCTACATCCACATCTACTAAATAGAATTTGGTCAGGACCCACCTCCAGATTCCCCCTTGAAAATCGAGAGGAGTCCTGAGGTTGTTCGACACTTTCTATGTGTCGACTTCAATCGAAAGTCCGACAAAGTCTCCCATATTATGACATTTAATCCAAAAAAATATCCCAATAGGTTCTAATACCCGTTAAATAAGTAGCCTCAATGTTGTTTGAGTCGACTTTGGGATCCACTACCTTGGAAAACCAAAAAACAAAAGGCCCCAAAAGAAAAATCAGACAACAATAAGGTTTTAGAAAACTTTTTCTTGAAAACCCTTTCTCTTCAAACGTTTTTATAATCAAGGTCTAAAACATCGATGGTTTCGGAAATATCGGTGGTCCCAAAACACATAATTTTCTATGAAAATAATTGGAAATTATCATTATCGATAAAAATTGAATAAAAACCACAGAAATTGTAAGAAAAACTTTGAAATTTTTCTTGAAACTTTGGAGGATGTTTATTTAGTCAATTATCTATTACTTTATCACAAAAAAATGGAAGGCAATGTATTGCATGATGGGTTTAACTTATTTAAGTTGATTAATAACGAGTTGACAAGCACTACGATTGTAGAAAATATGTAGTAATTAATGAAAGAAGATTAAACACACCATAATAATCTATTTATAATCATTTACTACACTATTTTACACATTATACATTGCATGGTAAGATACATGAGTGACTTAGTATCACATAGAGTTCTTGTAAGGTTCAAATTTGAGTTATTTACACAAACACCCATGAGGTTTTCGACTTTTTCACAAAACTCCTTGATGTTTTAGAAATTACAAGAACACCTTCTGAGGTTTTAAATTGTTTTTACAAAAACTCAGTTTCATTGATTTTTCATCCAAAGATTGATAATTTTATACAAAAAAATTCTCCAAATGACAAAGTTGGCCTTTGAGATTAGATTGCATATACTCCATTGAGGTTAATTTTGTTATTTGCATAAGTTTTTTTTTCCCCAATGAAATTATCAATTTTGGACAAACAATCAACGAAATGGGATTTTGTGAAAACAGATTGAAACCTGAGGGGGCGTTCCTGTAATTATTGAGACCTGAGGGGGTTTTGTGAAAACATAAGAAACCTCAGGAGGTGTTAGTGTAAATAACTTTTCAAATTTTCATTGTCTTCATCATCTCGATATTATCGATATTATAGCAATATTTTACCGATATTTTAGCCAAATGTTGCTGAAGTGTGAGAGAAATTATCGACGTCGATATTTTCCGATATTATCGATACTTATACAATATGTGTATGGATATATTCCAAAATATCTTATACTCGAAAAAACTATAATATCCTTAATATTTCATCAATATTATCGATATTTTAGCCCTTATTTATAACAATAGTCAAGCATGTATGAATTAATTAAAAGAGTTAGTGTGGGAATATGCATATGGATTTTATGTGATGATGACTCATGTTGATTTGGGAGGTTCAGGGGTTGGGGTGGGGTGGACCTGGCAAGGGGTGTAAGACCCGTGTCTTGGGGAAGCAAGAACGGTGAGCAATCCCACATCGCTCGGGGAGGAAAAGGTGAAGTGCCTTATATGTGTGGGCACTTCTCTTCATAGTAAGAGGCCTTTTGGGAGCTCATTGGTTTCGGATTCCATGGGAACTCCGAAGTTAAGCGAGTTTGGGCTAGAGCAATCCTAGGATGGATGACCCACTAGGAAGTTGCTCGTGAGTTCTCAGAAACAAAACCGTGAGAGCATGACCCAAAGCGGACAATATCTTGCTAGGGGAGTCGGGTCATGACAAGGGGGGAGAAAGTAGGGAAGAGGGAGATAAACGAGGGAGAGAGGTGGTGATGGGTCTTGGTGGCTTTAGGGGTGGTTGTGTCTTGGTGGCTTTTTAGTCCATAAACGCTATTTTAATTTGTTTTGGCTTTTTTTTAATTTTCTTATATCTCACAATTTCGATTTCAATTTTAGATTTTTCTAAATTTGTCAAACCCTAATAGTACAATATACCCTAACTCATTGAGTTAGAGGAAGAAGACTAAATGTGCTTTGTAAAAAAAATAAAAATAAAAACTGCACTTAACGGAATATAACAGAATGTCTATAAATTGTAAAACACAGTGACAAATTTGGATAAATTTTTTCTTAGTTACCAAATTGAATTTTCGTGTAAAATTCAGTGACCAAAAAAGTATTTAACATTTTTTTAATATTTAAATGTATTCATTCTTAATCATATTTTCTATTTAAAGATATTTATGAAATATAAAATAAGTTTCTAAATCTTTTAATTATTTTAAAAAAGGCTTTAATGTCAATTTAGATGAAATGTACCTTACTAGCTAACGAAGACAAATATATGGATCATTTTCACATTTAACCAAGATCTTTTAAAGCATTAATGCAAGGCTTCCATTCTCCATTGTAGGATATAGTCTCAACACCTCGGGCATAAACCTGTGCCCACCATTCTCAGTGCTACATGAGATCAAATTCTTTGGCAAGTGTGTTAAAGTATTCATGTATGTGTGTATGTTAGCACTTGAAAAGAAACAAGACTAATAAATAAAGTTAGGGTATATCATGATTTTTCTTAACTTCAGACCACTTTCAATTAGCCCCTATCCTTTTTTTAGAAAATTAAGGATATGAACTATTTTTTCGCCAATTTCCCCTTGCCATCTAAATCATTAACATTTCATCCAATTTGCCGTTAAATATGAGGGCAAAATGGTCATTTTGTACATTACAAAGAAATAAAAACTGAAAAATAAAATTAAAAAAAAACAAAAAATTGAAATAAACTCTCTCTCTCTCTCTAGGTGTAGGCTGGGTTCTTTGGGTGGGGCGGGAGCTGGGTTCTATGGGTGGGGCGGGAGGATTGGTCCGAGGGTGGAAGGTTATGGTCACATGGTGAATGGGTGGAGAAGAAAACCCAAGGGGTGGGGGGGAGGGTGGCAACCTGGGCTCCTGGGTAAAAAATAAAAGGGAGGAGGTAAGGGTAGGGGTTTGTGGGGTGGGGATTGCTTTGTGAGTGAAGGATGGTGGTCATGGGGGAATGGGTGGAGGAAAGGAGGAGATGGAAGGGTTTGGCATTAGGTCTGTGGGTTCTTCAATTTTTTTCAAAAACCCTTATTTTTTTAAAATGATTTAACTGAAAATTGGATGAAATGTTGAGGATTTTGACGGCAGGGGGGAAATTGGCGAAAAAAATAGTTCATATCCTTAATTTTCTAAAAAAAAAAGGATAGGAGGCTAATTGAAAGTGAGGTACAAGTTCAGGGGGCAAATCATCAGTATACCCATAAAGTTATGATAAGAAAATACATTATTTTATTAAAAAGGAGACATTGATACATGTGTCAAACATGATGAGGAGAAAGGAAAAATAACCAAAAACAACATAAGGAAACACTAGAGAAGTACATTGCATTTTTTTGTACTTCCTTTTAGGATCAAAGGTGCATTGCAATTCATGGAGAGAATGATCTTTTCCTAGTTTTGCTAATATCATAGAGAACCCCAGCATCACTTCCATCATTGCTCTCTCCAGATAACCCACTTGGAAGTCCTGTATCACTTCCAGCACTGCTACTTCCAAATACTCCATGAGACACCCCAATATTACTTCCAAAACCCCATGTTATGTTACTAGGATGAGGTATATGCCCCTCTATATTATCATATCCCCCATTAATCCCTTCAATATCCTCTGCAATATTTCCACCCATTAGTCTAGGCTCTGCATCATTTCTCACATTACTATTGCTACCTCCATTAACATTCCCATAATGAGTTTGCAGTAACCCATTTTTCACATGAGCCAACCCTATACCACTTCCATCACTGCTCACTCCCAAATTCTCATAAGACCACTCTATATCATTCCTATATTTTCTGTCGTCAAATCTCCCAAAAGACGTGCCAAAATCACTTCCAACATTGCTCATGTCACCCTTAATATTTCCATACATAAACCCTATATCACTTGATCTACTCATTCCAAAGTTCTCACTAAGCAGCCTTATCTCTTTAGAAACATTAATACCAGAAGTGCTGCCAAAAGATGCATGTGCTGGCAACCCCATGTTACCCATAACATTGTTGCTACTAGCAGTAACAACAGACATGTTCTGACTTTGCTTCCCCTTTTCTTTGCTAAAATAATTATACAGAGACTCTGTAGGGTTCCATTCATCAGGGACAGTGGTGTTTTCCACATCCCCACCCTCATGAGGAGAAAAAGCACCGAATGGAAGATTTGTTTCATGCCCGAGGTACTCGATCCGTTTCCAGATCTCTATTATCTTCTCCTCCAAAAACAAAACAAAACCAGTTAGTTCACAAGTTCCAAATTCATTCAATGGCTTACCTTCTTGAATTTGGGACATGATGATGTTCATCTCCATCTCTTTGTTCTTTCTGTGAGTTTTTGTCAGTTGTTCTTTCAATTTAGCTAATCTATCATTAAGGTATGTCTCTTGGTTCATCATCTTCTTGCACCGATCTACTTCTGGTATCCTTTGAAACCTTGCGAACAATTCTTCCGCAATTGGGCGTGAAGGCCACACAACCGGCTCCTTGTCGTCTGGGCCATAAATAATGGCAAAGCCACTCACGTCACATAAGATGCTCAACTCACTCAATTTTTTCAACAATCCTTCCTTCCTTTTTCTGAAGCTGGTTTTCCTAGCACTATCATTCGTTATCCATGCTAGTTTGACCTTCTTCCTAGTCATGGTTGATATGATATTCTATTGATGGGATTTCTTTGTAACCACACCAAGTAAATTATATAGGAATATGAAGAAGACTCAACAACCTCATTGTAAAGGTAAATTGGATTTGATAGAAATCAAGGGTGCAATTCCATTTTGGTCATCAAAATTGTTTTGCATTTTAGTTATAAAATCTATGTTATAGATTTTGTAATTATGGCGTTTACTATTAAGTAAGAGAATTTAATCTCTTGTCTGACTAAGTTACGCAATTTGTTACTATTATATGCTAGTGTTGGAAATATATTTGTTCTATACGTAAACTAGTTGTACTTTTAAAGATTCAATGTTACGTATTAAACCACACATAAATTCATTGGTAAGAAATTAGGAAATGAAAATTAGAGATGAAAATAGGGGTGAGACAAGATCAGACTGGTTATCATACGCTCATTGCCAATTTGATTTTCAATAGCCATCATTTTCCCGCCTCATCCTGACAGTAGCTATTACTAGGGCAGCAATTTTCGATACGACCCGATACACAACTCGAAACCCGCACAATTAAATTTTCAGGTCAACTTGACATGACCCCTTTAATAAACGGATGGATTTTGGGTCAATCCGCCAACTCGCTAGAATACCTATGTAACCCACCAACCCGCTAAAATACCCGTGTAACCCGCCAACCCGCTAACTCGTTTCTTTGTTTATTCTTCATTTTTGTTAATTTTTCTAATATTTTTTTAGTTCTTTTAGTTGCTACCACTTAGTGGGTTCGATACACGACTTGAAATCCACATGGGAAATTAGCGGGTCAATTCGACATGACACGTTTATCAAACGGGTCGGTTTTGTATTAAGTATTCATGACACGTATATGATCCTGACACGACATGACCCATTTCCAGCCCTTTTTCTTATTTGTAAAAAATATTTTCTTCTTTCAAATAACTTGAAAATGATTGAATATGCACAAGGTTAATTGTTTATTTTTTATAATGAGGTTATGCAATTAAAGTTTCAATTTTCCCATTGTGATTATGTTATTGTATTTTTTTCTTCTAACATGTTGTATATTGCTATTAGACCTAAATAACCACGAATAACCCATAGTTGGTAAAAGTAGTGCAGAGTTTACTAAAATCTTTCGGACACTACTATAAAAATCGAAATAGGCGTCGGTAAAATGGACGACGGACAAAATAAATACCGTCGTTAAATTTTAAGCGACGCGACGGTAATATAAAAACCGACGTGGATTAGAAACTAAAACACCCAAAAATTGGAAATTCATTTGGGCATTTTTTAAAACCACGGACGCATAAAACTTTAAAAGCGGCGTCTTATTAAACATGCCCATTCGATCAGAAAAAGACAACAAATAAACAACGGCGGTATGTGTAAATATACCGGCGTAGTAATTATAGACGGCGTTTTACATATAATACCGCCGTTTTGAACATCCAATGAACAAGCGGTAATTGTATTATTAGAGGCATGTGAAGTACTATTTAATACGACCGTAATTTTATAAATACCGACATGTAAAGATAATTAACCACGTCTGTTTTTTATTATCTCACGCCGTATTATAAATTGGATTACTGACAGTACTTATAAATAAAAGGTGGTGGTAAACAGTTACTGCGTCGTCATAATATAATATAAGGGCGTGGTTTTTTAGATAATACGGCGGTTCTATAAATTATATAAATGCGTTGTAAATAATTTTAACTTGTCGTTTATAGGGAATTATACCGTCGTTGTTATTTAAAACAAGCGCGACAACAAAAGTCGGAAATAAACGTCAGTATAACGGCAGCGTAAATCATAAATACCGTCGTTGTAGGTTTCAAATTGAAACTTTAGTGAAGCGTCTCGCTTTATCTGCGAATTGGAGACTGAAACGGGCTTTAGGTTTCCAAGTCGAAATAAAGGCCCTTTCGGTTTCCAAGTCTTAATTAAGTCACTTTTAGTTTTCCAATTCTAAATATTTCCTTTAAATTGTAGTTTTTTATTCCAAAGCGTTCGATCAATTCTCACATCTCTGAATGGTTTCGAGTCATATGCAAGATGTCTCTCTTGGGAACTCAGTTGTGTTTTTGCACCAAACCAATCTAAGAACTTAGGTTTGGTGCAAAACAACTCGAGTTCCCAATTAAAAATTTTGTTTCTTGTTTAACACAAATTTTTATTTCTCTGTTGTTTTTGTATTTAAGGCGTCGGTTTTCGTAACTAGCGTAGTATGGTTTTATAACGTCTTATTATTTAAAAACCGTCGTGTATATTTTAATTTATACACGGTTTAATTTTACTTTGCTTCTTTTTTAATCTTGGTTATAAATGTATCCAAGTTATAAATGTATCTCTAACTAAAACTTGCTTATATCCAGAACTTTTTTACTTGCTTCCGTCGTTTATATCCAAGTTATAAATGTATCTCTAACTAAAACTTGCTTCTTTTTTTAATCTTGGTTTTGCGATGTGCAAGAAGGCAACGCTAGCTCATACCCACACAAGAACAAATTGAAGAAATTCGGATCGAATTATAGTTTAATGAAACAAATTATTTTGTATGTATAGGAATGGTAAATATTTTGTATGGATATATAGATGAAGATTGGTAAATATTTTGTATGTAATTATTATTGATCTTCAAGTTTTATGAAACAAATTATTCTTGAGTATATTTATTGTTCACAAAGCATTATATATGGTTGTTTTTTTAGCAAGAAAAAAATCGTTGCAGAGAACCATTGGAAGCAAGAAAAAAATATAAAAATGTAAAATTACTAAATCTTTGGATATATAAGCGGCGAGTTCTTTGAATAACCGTCGTCTTTACATTAATAGGCGACAAATCTATCACAAAACCGCCTTCTTTACATATAATGAAGCGACATTTCTTTCATAAAAATTGTCGTCTTTATATAATAGAGGCGACATGTAAGGTAATTAACCACGTCGGTATTATTATTATTTTACGCCGTATTAGATGTTATACTACGACGAGTTCTTATAAATAAAAGGTGGTGGTAAATCATTACTACTAAGCGTTATAATATAATATACCGGCGTGGTTGTTTGAATGTCGACAGTTCTATTAATTATATCGCCGTTGTAAATCATTTTCCGTCGTTTATAGTAATTATACCGTCGTTGTTGTTTAAAACAAGCGCGACAACAAAAGTCCGAATAAAGCGTCAGATACAACGGCGACGGTAGAAATAAATACCGTCGTTGTAAGTTTCAATTGAAACTTTCGAAATGAATCGGCTTAACGCTTTATCTACGCAAATTGGGAGCTGAAGCAGCGACTTTTAGGTTTCCTAGTCGAAATAAAGGCCCTTTTCGGTTTCCAAGTCTTAATAAAGTCACTTTTAGTTTTCCAATTCTATATAATTCGTTTAAATTGCTGTTTTTATTCCGGACGTTCTGTATATCTCAATTCTCACCTCTCATGCAAGAATGTCTTTCTTGCGAACTCGATTTTGTTGTACACCCAACTAATCTAAGAACTTCGGTTGGGTGTAAAACAAGCGAGTTCTCAAGTAGGATTGTATATTTAGTTTCTTGTTAGCACAAATTTCTATTTCTCAAGTTTTTAGTTAAGGCGTTGGTTTTTAAATAACTGGGCGTAGTATATGTTTATAACGTCCGTATTATTTAAAAACGTCGTGTATATATTTAATTTATACGTCGTTTTTATTTTACTTGACGTCGTCTTTAAAAACGCGGTCTTTTGAAAAATTTGACCGCGAAATGTAATTTTTGAATTTTCCCAAAACCCTATATATATAACATTTCGCTATCTTTCTTCAACTCATATTCTGACCTTAAGTTTTCTTTCTCCATCGAGTTGCTCCAAGTCGAGGTACATTTCATTAATTGCTCATATTCTAATCTCTCATTCCGGTTTGGTTTTCAGTTTCTCAAGTTATTCCCACTTACGGCTTTTTTTCTTGTTTCTTTTTTTTTTAATCACTGTTATATGTATCTCTAACTAAAACTTGCTTCCTTTTTTTAATCACTGTTGTTTTGCGATTGCAAGAAGGCAACAGTAACTCATACACACAAGAACAAATTGATGAAATTCGGATCGTTGTATAGATATTTTGGAGACATTTGAAGATGCATATGCGGTGATATATAGTTTAATATTATGGATATGATATTTTGTATAGATATATAGGAATGAAGATTGATATTTTGTAATTATTATTGAATATTCAAGTTTTATGAAACAAATTATGGTTGTTTTGGAGCTGAATTTATTGTTCACAAAAGCATTATGGTTGTTTTTTAGCTAAAATAGTTGTAGAGAACAATTGGAAGCAAGGAAAAAAAAGGTAAAATGTAAAAATAAAACATCTTTGTAATAATAAACCTCGAGTTCTTTCAAAAAAACCAGCGTCTTTACATCGATAGACGACTATTCTATCATAATAGACGACATTTTTTATGCTGTGATGCATTATTTAAATATAATAAGCATTTGTTATTTCATAATAGGCGACATATTTCACAATAATAGGCGGCTTTGTTATTTCATAACAATCGTATTTACATGTAATAGGCTTATTGTTCTATCATAATAGGCGACGAGTTCTTACAAACCGTCGTCTTTAATCATAATAAGCGTCATTTTTTTATAAAAAGCGTCGTCTTTAAGTTAATAGGCGTCGTTTTTAGTAAAGTGTCGTTTTTATATAATATAGGCGGTATTTTACCCGGCGTGGTTTTATGCGTAAAAGATGTCGGGTCGATTCCTCGGCGGTTGAGAAAATAAATTCTGACAGTAAATTACCGTCGTCTATTGCGATTTTTGTAGTAGTGGGAGGACCGATTACAATGGTCTTTTGAGACATGCTTCACTAATATATCATACTCCTTTATTTGTTCTATGGTTTGGTCATGTTTGATGTAAACTTATTTCGGCAATTAGGATTAATTATCTTTACTTGTGCATAATTGATTTATTCATGGTTATATCTAATGATGTTTGTCTTAGCGAGAGAATGTAAGAACTTTTGGGCTGTCAATACTTTCTTAACTTTTTATTGAAGTTTGAAAGAAAAATGATATCAGTTATAGTTAGGACCAAGGATTAAAATATCAATAATATCGACGAAATATCAATGATACTATCATTTTTTACAGTCTATGATTTTGGAACTTATCTATACACATATCATATAAGTATTGATAATATCGGAAAATATCGACGTTGATAATTTCTCTCACACTTCAGCAATATTTGGCCAAACTAACGCTATAATATCGATAATATCGAGATGATGAAGACAACGGAAAATTTGAAGAGTTATTTGCACTAACACCCCCTGAGTTTTCTTGTGTTTTCACAAAACCCCTTCATGTCTCAAAAATTACACGAACACCCCCTCAGGTTTCAGTTTGTTTTCACAAAACCCCTTTTCGTTGATTGTTTGTCCAAAAATTGATGATTTCATTGGAAAAAAACTTATGCAAATGACAAAATTAACCTCAATGAAATATATGCAATCTAATCTCAAAGGCCAACTTTGTCATGTAGAGAATTTTTTTTTTTGGGTATAAAATCATCAATCTTTGGATGAAAATCAATGAAAAAGAGTTTTGTGAAAACAATTTAAAACCTCATGGGGTGTTCTTGTAATTTCCAAAACCTCAAGGAGTTTTGTGAAAAAGCTGAAAACCTCATGAGGTGTTAGTGTAAATAACTCAAATTTGAACCTTATAGGGACTCTATGTGGTACTAAGTCACTCATGTATCTTACCATGCAATATATAAAGTGTAAAATATTGTAGTAAATCATTATAAATAAATGATTATGTTGTGTTTAATCTTCTTTCATTAATTACTACATATTTTCTACACTTGCAGTGTTTGTCAACTCGCTATATAATCAACTTAAATCAGTTAAACTCATCATGCAATGCATTTCCTTCCAAGTTTTTCTTACAATTTCCGTGGTTTTTATTCAATTTTTATCGATATCGATAATATCCCGATATTTTTCTCAAAATTTCCATGTTTTTGGACTACCAATATATCCGAAACCATTGATATTTTAGACCTGGTTAGCACCCAAAAGTTAGAAAAAATGAAATGATAATTGACATCAACGTTTTTATTGGCAAATCAAATTGGCAAAATTCAACCTTTTTATCTATCATTTTAAGATAATTCTAGGTTTTTTCACATTAGAATTTTCTTATTGTTTTAGTTATTTTTTTAACCGACATTAGCAAAAATACACTTGAAAAATAGCTCAAATATTATTATTCTCAAATTGTACCATCCGACACGTTTTCACTGTTTTTATTTTATGAATATGTTTTCCAATTAATCTATCATATGCATTCTCGAATCCTGAAAATGCAAATTTGTTTTCTCATTTTCATTCTTTGAAAGTATTCTCAGAAAAGATTATCCAAAAATGCAAATCCTGAAAGTACTGCCAAAAGATGCATGTGGTGGCAGCCCCATGTTACGCATAACATTGCTGTTGCTGGCACTAACAACAAACATGTTCTGACTTTGCTTCCCCTTTTCTTTGCTAAAATAATTATTCCAAGATTCTTTAGGGTTTCCATTCATCAGGGACAAGGGTGTTTTCCGCATCCCCGCCCTCATTAGAAGAAAATGCACCTAATGCAAGATTTGTTTCATGCCCGAGGTACTCGATCCGTTTCCAGATCCCTTTTATCTTCTCCTTCAAAAACAAAACAAAACCAGTTAGTTCACTAGTTCCAAATTCATTCAATGGCTTACCTTCTTGAATTTGGGACATGATGATGTTCATATCCATCTCTTTGTCCTTTCTATGAGTTTTTGTAAGTTGTTCTTTCAATTTAGCAAATCTATCCTCAAGGTATGTCTCTTGGTTCATCATCTTCTTGTACCGATCTACTTCTAGTATCCTCTGAAACCTTGCAAGCAATTCTTCCGCAATTGGGCGTGAAAGCCACACAACCGACTCTTTGTCGTCTGAGCCATAAATAATGGCGCTGCCACTCACGTCACATAAGATGCCCAACTCACTCAATTTTTTCAACAAGCCTTCCTTCCTTTTTCTAAAGCTGTTTTCCTAGCACAATCATTCGTAATCCATGCTAGTTTGGCATTCTTCCTAGTCATGGTTGATATGTTATTCTATTGATGAGATTTCTTTGTACCCACACTAAGAAAATTATATAGAAATATGAAGAAGACTCAACAACCTCATTGTAAAGGTAAATTGAATTTGATAGAAATCAAGGGTGCAATTCCATTTTGGTCATCAAAATTGTAATGCATTTTAGTTATAAAATCTATGTTATAGCTTTTGTAATTATGGCTTTTATTATTAAGTAAAAGAATATAATCTCTTGTCTGACTAAGTTACGCAATTTGTTACTATATATTATATGCTAGTGTTGGAAATATATTTGTTCAATACGTAAACCAGTTGTGCTTTTAAAGATTCAATGTTACGTATTAAACCACACATAAATTCATTGGTAAGAAATTAGGAAGTTAAAATTAGAGATGAAAACAAGGGTGAGACAAGATCAAACTGTCTATCATACTCTCATGGCCAATTTGATTTTCACTAGCCATCATTTTCCCGCCCCATCCTTGCAATAGCTATTAGCTCCCACCCATAGATTGAAATTTCGATATTATCGGCGATATTTCGCCGATAATATCATTTTTTTGCATGGGCGATATATTGGCATATATCCACTTAATTATCATCAATATATCTATATTTTCATCGATATTATCGCGATAATATCAATGGCGATATTTTCCTACATTCTCATGCATTATTTTGGCAATATGAAACCGAAAATAAATGAAAAAAGTTATGAAATCACACTGTTGCACAGAGGGGGATTCGAACCCCTCCCATGCCCAGCCACCTCCTGCGCCTTATCCAATGCGCTGCTGATTAGTTTGTGTATATAGCTACGAGGTGTAGTATTTATAAGGTCTTTAAAATTTATGCAAACTAATATTATCTAGGATAAATTTCCATATAAAAAAAATTCCCTAAGGATAAATTTAGGCAAATTTAGGCATATGTTTAATGTTATTTATTATTTTATCATGGAGTTGTTGTTTTTTTTTGGTTATATATTATGGAGTTGTATTATTATTCACTATTGAGTTTTAATGTTGTTCATTATATGTGATACTAAGTATGAACTGTAATAGGAATTCTTTCTATGTGGTATTAAGTTACTCATATATTTTATCTTTGTATTTTTGGTCAAGCTCATATATCTTATCATATTTATTAAGTGTAATATATTGTAGTAAATTATTATAACTAAAAAATTATGGTGTGTTTAATTTTATTTCACTAATTAATACAAATTTTCTAAAGTCACAATGTTTGTCAGGTCGCTACATAATCAACTTAAAGCACTCAAACCCACCAAGAAATGCATTTCCTTTCAATTTTTTGTGATAAAATAAAAGACAATTGATTAAGTAAACATCCTCTAAAGTTTCAATAAAACTTTCCAAGTTTTTCTCACAATTTCCGTGATTTAATTTTTATCAATATCGATATTTCCTTGATATTTCCATCGATATATCCGTGTTTTTGAACCATCGATATTTTCGAAACCTCCGATATTTAATTCCTTGCTCCCACCTATCTTTTTCTTTTTTGTAAAAATAGATTTTCTTGTTTTAAATAACTTGAAAATTATTGAATATGAACAAGGTTAATTGTTTATTTTTTATAACGAAAATTTGCATAAATACTATCTGAACTTTTAGGTATGTGTGCCATTACCATATGAACTTTTTATTTTTATTTTTAACCACGTGAACTTTGTAAAATGTTGCAATTCACCACCTACGTCTAACTCTGTTAAAATTTAAGTTAAATTTAAGGGCATTTTAGTCAATCCACTATAACTAAAACTAAAACTAATTATAAAAAACATAGTTTAAAAAAGAAAAAAGAAAGTTAACCTAGTTATACCACGCATACGTTGTCCCCATTTTCCATGTCCCTCCATGTCTCTTCTCTAATTTTTTGAAAAGTGTCTACCTACTGAACTCCGATATAACGCCAAAATAATAAAAACTAAAAATTAAAATAGAAAAACAAAAAAATCTAACAGGCAATAAAAAACCTCGCCGCCACCACAACCCACCCAACCCCATCTCATGTGCACCTCCCCTTTTCACTGCCAGTGAGGCTACCTAGCAGCCACCAAACCCCCAACCAATCTTCCCATGAGCACCTCGTTGTTGCCTCTCTCTACCCCTTTCTCTCTTTCGCTTTTCTCTCTCACTTCCCCTCCCTCAATTTGGTCCCATATTGTACTTTGTGTTGCAATTGGCTGCACTTGATATATTTGTTGTTCGTTGTTGCCTAATTGATCTAACCCAATTAGAATTGAATGGAAATTCAAACCATTTGAGATTCAGACTAGTTTATCCTAGGGAAAAGGACCAAATTCAGGGGAGGGTGCAGTGTGGGAGAGAAAGAAAGAGAAAAAAGATTGGGATTGTTTGCTGGTGGAGAAGTGGGACGGGATCAAGAGCCGATGAGGAGTGGGGTGGGTTGTGGTGGCAAGTGAGTGTTTTTAGTTTTTATTATTTTTCTTTTATTTTATTAGAATTTAACGGTGTTATATTCCACCCCTCCCTTTTCCAACGCCAATTATCTCCCCAGCCTCTCACCCCCACCAAACTAACAATTTAAGGCAACAAACACCAGAAGGACAACAAGCACGTCCTTTACCATAGAGATATTGCAGTGCGTGCATGTATATGAGAGAGTGAGAGAGAAAGGTTTGGAGTTTGGACAGAAAGCATCGGATCAACAGCAGAGGAGTGTGGTGCATCAGAGGACTCAAAGCACCGAGCCTAATTTTGATCACCACCATGAATGGTCGTCTTTGCATACACCCTACTCTCTATATCTCTCTTTTTTCTCTTGGCATCTCTTGTAGTGGGTTGTTGAAATTGAATATAAAATTAATAATAACTTTTTTTTGGTAGCTTCTTTCCCTGCAGATAGCATTAATTCTGTAATGGAAAAGCATAGTTCCATAGTTCCATGGCATCCAACACTTACTGAGCGACCGAGACAAGGTAACCTCACAAAAAGGACATTCAAAAGAAGAGGTGGTCATGATGTTTGGGGCTGACTGAAATATATGATCACTATAGTCAAACCATGGCACAGCCATAGCAGGTTTAGAAGGCCTCAGTTTCTCCCAAGCTGAAGCTTGTCGTATTCAAACAAGGATCAGGGATGGTGCTAGTCATGTTGAACGCTACTGATGCGGTGGCAGTGGCGGTGGGTGGATTACTGATGATGGCAACTTATTTATTTATTTTTTATTATATATATTTTTTAAATTCTAGTTTTTAATAATTATATTTAGTTATAGTGAATTGACTAAAGTGCCCTTAAACTTAACGAAAAGTTTAATGGAATTAGACGTAAGAAATGGATTGCGACATTTTACAAAGTTATGGTGGTTAAAATTAAAAATTAAAAGTTTATATGGTAATGGCGCACATGCCTAAAAGAGGAGCTTTCATTTTAAGACACTACATAGTTTACTAATTTGGAAGATAAGAATACAATTTCACTTAATTAGCATCAGGCTAAAGACCAAAAAGTAGTACCTAATTTTATAATAATGTAATTATAAAAAATCAAAATTACACAAAATACCACTCCTTCAAAGTCAAGCACACTTTGCCACATGTACCTCTGGCAATCCCCCTTCCGGCCAGTTGCCACTGCCCGCTGCCCATTGTCGGCCTGCCACCGTACCACTGATGTCGCCCATCGCCAGCCAGCACCTTTCGACCAGCCACTGCCGTCCCTCGTCGTTTGCTGACCAGCCACCGTCGTCCCTCACCATTGGCCGCCAACCACCGTTGTCCTCGCTGGCCGCTGCCAGACATCGCTGTCCCTCATCGGCCGACGGACACCGCCGTCCCTCGTCGACTGACGGCCAGCCACTGCCGTTCCTCGCCGGCTGACGGCCAGCCACCGCCGATCACCAACTATGTTGCCCTCAACCTAAAAAAAAAAATAGGAAATTTAGTGTGCTTGAAGAGACTCGAACCTTGAACCTCAAATGAGGGTAGCCTCATTCACAAACCACTACACCAACCTTGTTTTTGTGATATTTTGTCAGTTAGGCAATATTTATATTAACTGTCAATGGTTTTAAAAAAAAAAAATTATTTCAACATCGATACGTGCAAAATTTGTACCAAATCCCTCATACTTAGCTCTAGAGTTATACAAAACAAAATAGTGTAGATATCAATAATGTAAACAAAAACAAAGATTGTAAATAAAAACAAAAATTGCAAACAAAAACTAAAACTAAAAACTAAAAAATTCATGCCAACAACTAGTAAGAAACAGCCAAAACCAATAAAATCATATAATCAAATTAGAAACTGCAATGGAACACCTAGTATGCCACATCCCAAAATACACCTACTAATAAGTGAGGAACTAAAAGGCAAAACCATGATGAAAGTACTAGAAAAATCTACTTATAAAAACAACAACAAAAAACCTAGAAAATTCAAATAACAATTTGATCAAGAATATGCATACCTCAACAACAGAAAACTGAGCTTCACATCAAAACATGAATACAACAATAGAAGAAGAAGATCGAAAAGTGCACTGTAGTTTCTAGAAAAACCAAAATGTCTCATATTTAAGTGGGATTTTAAAACAAAAACAATGTAGATATCAATGATGTAAAGAAAAAAATGCAAAAAAAAAAAACTACAAACAAAAACTAATTATAGAAACAAAAATTGCACTGCAAATTATGGGAAAATATAAACATATTAATAAGTGAGGAACCAAAATGCAAAACCATGATGAAAGTACTAAAACGGAAACGGAAACTGCAATGCAATTTCCATTTTTTGCATTGCAGTTTCCGTTTTCTGCAATGCAATTTCTGAAAAAAGAAGAAGAAGATTTTGTGTCATTGAAGATTGCCCTTCCTCTCCGAGAACTTGATTGCATGGTTCAATAACAAAAATGAGGTTGTGTGGTTCAATAACAAAATTCAAAAATGAGAAGACATACAAAAAAAAATAGATAATAATGAAACCAATACTGGAGAGATCAACTAAAAATACCTCACCACTAATGCAAATGTCGAAGAACTCCCCTCCTTCCGATTATGGCAAAACCTAGCAGTTCTGCCTGAGTAGCATCACAACCTCAGCTCCTCAGCATCCAATCCCCAGTTGTCCATCAACATACACACACACACCCACTCTCTCCTCACAAACAAGCAAACACTGTTCAAAAAAGTGCAAATGCTACAGTACGAGCTCACACAATGCAAACTCCCTTCCCAGTCCAAATGAAACCCCAACACTTTGTACTTCAACCATCAATCAAAACGGAAACTGCAATGCAGAAGTGAAAAATGCAATGCAGAAACAGAAATTGCAATCCACAAACGAAAACTGCTAGACTGTTTCAGCCAAAATTGGCCACGAACGTTGGTTGTTTGAGTTGGGTATTTTGGGAAGATGAAAAAGGAGGTGATGACAAGCAAATTTTGAAGGAACGACGACGAAATAAGGTCATTACGGCGACAGAAAGTCGGCTTGAAATTGGGAATGTGGCTGCCCTGTTTTCCATTCGAGCTAGAGAGAAGGAGGATGAAATATGATTTTTGCAAGGCTTTTCAACAAAAAGGGATAAAATTGTATTTTACTTTTCTAATTTAGACAGACCCAATGAATCTGGGCCTCCTCTTTGGCCAAATCCAAAACAAAATTTGATTCCTAGGTATTAAAACCCAAAAAGAAATACTCTATGTCTCAAATCCTAATTAGTAAGGATTGTTATGTCTAATACCTAATTTTTCTTAATTAGTAATAGTGGCACGCTCGCAATTCACATTTTCCCAAAGTCTGCTATAGGGCTTTGTTGCATTTTTCAAGGCAAACAACTCCTTTATTTGTTCTATGCGTTGATCATGTTTGATGTAAACTTATTTCGGCAATTAGGGTTAATTATCTATACTTGGGCACAATTGATTTAGGATTTTCAGTCGTTTTACCTCCTGAACTATGACCTTAATTGAACTTAACCGCCCAAACTAATTATTTATACTGATAGTTATATCTAATGATGTTTGTCTTAGAGAGAGAATGTAGGAACTTTTTGACTGTCAATACTTTCCTAACTTTTTATTAAAGTTTGAAAGAATAATGATATCAGTTATAGTTAGGACCCAAAAGTTAGAAAAAATGAAATGAAATAACGTTTCTTTTTTCAACAAGCCTACCGTCCTTTTTATGAAGCTAGTTTTCTAGCACTATCATTCGTTATCCATGCAAGTTTCATCTTCCTCTTAGTCATGATTGGTATGCTATTCTATTGTTGGGATTTCTTTGTTTTTTTACTTATCTAGATAGACTTTATGTCTCGCAACTGTAGAGATAATACTTAACAACCTCCTCGTTATGCAGGCAAAACTGAATTTCACAAGAATCAAGGTGCAATTCTATTTTGATTATAAAGATTGTTATTCGTTTTAGTTATAAAATCAACGTTGTAGATTATGTGATTACGGTGTTTATTGTTTAGTAAGGTAGTTTAATTTCATGATTGGCTAAGTTACGAAAATCATTATTATTAAAGTTAGGTGTTAAAAATATATTTGGTTTGTGCGTAAACCGGTTGTATCTTTAAAGATCCAATTTATTAAAAAATTCATTGGCTGGAAATTAAAAAGTTAATATTAGAGTTGACAATAGGGTGAGACAAGTTTAATCTGGGCAAATAGCTTAAAAATTTATAAGGTGGAAATTGAAGGCGATTCAAGAGCGCTCATACAAATCATTACGAGACGAGCACAATTACCTTGGAGCTTAATATCTATTGCAGAGGATATTTGGAAGCTGTTGGAAAAGTTCTCCAATCTCATTATTACTCATGTTTACCGAGAGGCAAATATGATAGCAGATCAATTAACTAAAATCTAATTACAAAAATAACCTTTGTATTTGGTTCAATAATTTTCCCTTAGATGTAATTTCCAGAGTTATATTTTGACTTGTATAGTTGTAAGATGCCTGCCTAGAGGATCTAACTTTTAATGTACTTCTGTTTTAAAAAAAAAAGGGGTGAGACAAAGCCAAATTGGTTAACACACTCTCATTGGCAATTTGATTTTCAATGCCATCATTTTTCCACCCCCACCCTTGTATTAGCTATTAGCTCACTCCATTTTGAACAGTAACTTAACCTTGTCCTTTGCCATAGTAAATGGTAGAAGTGCTCTTATATTACAACACGCAAGTTAGAAAATTTTAATTAAAATAACAGACACGTTTGAAGTTCAAAACAATATTTAATTAAGTTAATTAACCCATAACTAATAATTCGATTAGCTAAAAAAACCAAGGCCCATGTCTAAATATTAAGTCAAAAGCCCAAACTCAAGTATAACGCAAGATCAAATCCACTTTGATTGAAGCCATTTTTATTAAGAATGGAAGACTAAGGGCCCGTTTGGTAACGTTTTCAGAGAATGTTTTCGTAGAATATTTTCAGAGAATGAAAACAAGAAAACGAATTTGCATTTTCAGGAAATGAAAATGCGTCTGGTAGATTAATTAGAAAACATTTTCAGAAAACAAAAACAATGAAAATGTGTCTGGTAGTACAATTTGAAATAATAATATAAGCTATTTTTATGAAAACGTTTCCCATGAGAATGAAAACAACTTTTTTGTTTTCTACAAGTACACATGAACTTGTTTTCATTTTATGAAAACATTCTCAGTGTTTCTATTTTTGGGCCACCGAACGCGTTTTTGCCTCATTTTTGTTTTCTGAAAATGAAAACAACCCCTGAAAACGTTACCTGACGCACCCTAAGTGCCTATTTGGCATTGCTTATTTATGGTGATAAGTGATTTTTTAAAATTTTTGGGAAGCCCAGCCCGTTTGGTAAATTATGAGAAAATCATTTATTGTTAAAAATTGATGTGAGAGAAAGTTATAAGAGAAATCAACTAATGAGGTGCTTTCATTTTCTGATTATATGGGAATAAGTTTCGAAGAGGCACTGGTTTAAATGAAATTTACAAACTTCCAAAAGTACCCCAATCTATTTCACGCAATCTCTTCTCTTCTTGGGTTTTCTCCTTCTCATCTTTTTGCTTCTTCACGCAATCTCTTTCACAGAATTCTCATTCTCTTGAATCTCTTCTATTCTTCCTATTAGTTTTTCTTGTTGAATCAACTGAAGCATACTCCTGAGAAGCCACAAGACTAAGTTAAGAGGCATATTATGTTTATTTCTTCTTAATTTCATTCTTCCCTCTTTCTCTTTAATTTTTAGGGTTTTAACTATAAATTTCATTCTTCACTCTCTCTTTAACTTCTAGGGTTTTAACTTCAATAGTTGTTGTTGTTGGTTTTTATTATTATTATTTTTTGTTCCTGTTTTTGTTTCTTTGTTTCTTTGAAATAATATTTTTATTTTTAATGGAATATATTGGATTTAACTTGAAACATTAGTTTAGAGCATTTGGATACAAATATTTAATTTTCAACATAGTACTTTATTTATTTTATAATTAAAGTAATTTTTAGGGTGTGATAGAAACAAATTTAATACAATATATATATAAGCGAAAGTGAAAGTGCTTTCCCTTTTATCAAACACTTTAACAAAAAAAATCATTTCAACATAATGCCATTTTTAGTCATTATACACAGCTTATAGCACTTTCACAAAAAATTAACAAACACTTAGAAACTGATTATTGTACCAACAACACTTTTAACAAAAAGTTTACCAAACGCCAAACTGCTTTATCTCACAACTGATTTCTCTCATGGCAAGTATGACAGCGATTATTTTCACAGCACAACAATGCCAAACTAGCCCTAACACTTGTAAGTCTAGGAAAGTTATTTTAACATCCAATATGGGGTAAATGATTTGTGACAAATTTGCAAGGGGCATGTAGCTCAAGTGATTAAGAACATTTACTCACACTCGAGGTCTTAGATTCAATTCTCCCTCCCCCAATATTAGTTGAATGAAAAAAAAAATTGATCAGTGACAATTGGAAATCAAACTCTAACAATAAGAAGACAAAAGAGTTTTTCCTCAAGTTAAAAAAATTTGAAAGTTCCGAGAGCCTATGAGCTAAGGGTCCATTTGATAACCATTTCAATTTTAGTTTTAAATTTTAATTTTTTTGTGCTAGAGAGAGGAAAATGAGAGTGAGAAGGATAGAGTGAGGATGAGAGGGGAGGATGGGAGGATGAAATAACAAAAGTGAAAACAATATGTTGAAAGTAAAAACAATTTCAAATAGATTTCAATATTTAGTTTTTGTTTTCACTTTTGTTACTCCTCCCTCCCATCCTCCCCTCTCATCTTCTCTCTCAATCCCATATGCACTCTCATTCTCACTTTCATTCTCCCTATTTTTTCTCTATACTCCAGCACAAAAAATGAAAATGAAAAACTAAAATTGAAGTTGTTAACAAACGGACCCTTAGCTCGTAGGCCCTCTGAACTTTCAAATTTTTTTAACCTGAGGAAAAACTCTTTTGTCTTCTTATTGTTAGAGTTTGATTTCCAATTTGTCACTGATCAAATTTTTTTTTCATTCAAGTAATATTAGGAGAGGGAGAATCAAATCTAAGACCTCGAGTGTGAGTAAATGTTCTTAATCACTTGAGCTACATGCCCCTTGCAAATTTGTCACAAATCATTTACCCAATATTGGATGTTAAAACAACTTTCCTAGTCTTACAAGTGTTGGGGCCAGTTTGGCATTGCTGTACTTTGAAAATAATCGCTGTCAGATTTGCCTTGAGAGAAATTAGTTGTGAGAGAAAGAAGTTTGGCGTTTGGTAAACTTTTTGTTAAAAGTGTTGTTGGTACAATAATTAGTTTCTAAGTGTTTGTTAAATTTTTTTGTGAAAGTGTTGTGAGCTGTGTATAATGACTAAAAATGGCATTATGTTGAAAATGGTTTTTTTGTTAAAGTGTTTGATAGAAGGGAAAGCACTCAAATCAATGTTGATGGCGCTTGGAGTTGCACCGAAAAGATAGAAGGTGCTGGTATGGTTGTGCGTGATTCTGCTGGGGCTTTTATGGTGGAAAGGGGGTTTAGTGATATTTATTTTGAGAGCGATTCCCTCTAGATTGTCTCAGCCCTTGGGATGTTGATGTGGATAATTGCAAGTGGGACAATATCGCTCAAATTAATATAGTGATAAGTAGAGTGTCGTTATGAGGATCAAGTTAACCTATTAAATACTAGAATGATTTATTCCTAATTATAATTGAATTAAACGATGAGAGAATTATGATGATTAAAATGTAATTAAGCAAGTAAATTAAAAATAAGTAAATAATATAATAGATGAAAACAAAGATGATAAAGCATTAGGGCACCGATTTCACCTAGTTAATCCCACCCAAATCCTTCTAGCTTGTTAATCCTAATTACCTAACATGTTGATAATCGTTTTCCCTTACCTCACCAATACTCTCTTCCGAGTTATATTAGTTGTGTTCGCTCACAGTCAACCCACTCTATTCTAGTTATGGATTTAGATAGCTAAGAACCCATTAAGATTTGTGGAAAACATTTAAAGATTACACAAACCATAACCTAATCTTCCGAGTCGGTTATGTAATTTATGGTACTTGTTACAAGAAGCTATTTATTAGGCATCTCCTTCCGGTCTCAACCCAATTCTTCCAATCATGCAATTAGTGGCCAATTAATTGAAAGCATTAAGAATGGTAACAAGCACTCAACATGTATAGATAAATAAAATTAACAATATCAAAGAATTTGAGTATTCATAGCTAGGCTACATCGTAGCCCTAGTAAAAGAAATTAGTTCATGAAGGACTTATTGAGAATCGTGATGGTTGATGAAGACATGAGCGGCACCGAATTCTCCAAGTTGAACGCCAAGGTTGCGCAAGCTTTCTTCTTATTCTTCTTAGGGCTTTCTATGAGTATGAGTATGTAGGAATTTGATGGCTTGAAAGTGTAGAGAGGGGTGTTGGTGGATCGTGTAGAGCGGTGGTGCTTTCTCAATGACCAAAACTCCTATTTATAATGCTCCTAGAAATCCTACCTATCTAAGTTAATTACAAATATTATAAAAATAGGATTCCTACTAATTTAGGGTCTTCTTTATTTCTCCTTGTTGACTTGGTAAGACTTGAACCATCTTGAAAAAGGAAATTTGATAACACTCCTTGTGACAAAAGGAATAACTTGGCTTCTTTCCAATTAATCTTCAATCTTCATCTTTTTGCCCTTTTTAGCTCAATTTCTCCTATTCCATAAATCCTTCACAAATCTCACAAAACAAATTAAAACAAACAATTTAAATAAAGGATAACAATAATAAAATAGGTAAATGAGGCAATAAAATATATATAAAATATAGACTTATCAAATACTCCCCAAACCTATCTTTTGCTAGTCCCTAGCAAAACTAAGAATAAAAAGAAATTAAAACAAACTAACTAAACTAAACCACTTTCGCAGGCAATCTTCGATGGCACTTAGCATGTGCCACAAGCCTTTAAACCTCTAGGTGTCCCTAGTAGGAGGAGTTGTGTCTCCCGAGGGTTTACCGCATACGACACCCACAAACGCTCCTTGCAAAACAAATTCGTTAAAGCAATACTTCCAACAAACTAATAATAACCAATGAATGCTAATCACAATTCCAAAACCTAAAGTTATGCCAACTACAAATAAAATGCACCATAGTGTAAAGTGTAAAACCAATACTCCAAGCATTCTAACTTAAAGATAACCACACTCGGCGTGTGTACAAATTCGCCTCGACTCTAGGCCTCATGGATAACACTCAGTTTTCTCATAGAACCTAGGGTTGCACTCTTACCCGCATATGTGAATGAAGTTAGGT
Organism: Prunus padus; assembly: GCA_024362665.1. Classification (NCBI taxonomy): domain Eukaryota; kingdom Viridiplantae; phylum Streptophyta; class Magnoliopsida; order Rosales; family Rosaceae; genus Prunus; species Prunus padus. Next base: position 15,090,079 of record JANFAM010000020.1, read on the forward strand.
AAAGAAAGCAAAATATAAGACACATATGCATCCAAAATGAATAAAAGGCAATTTCTGAAAATAGATCTCATGGAAAGGAAATCGAATACTAAGAACCATAAATGAAGTACATACCTCCACTTCCGAGCAAGAAGTCCCCTAAAGATCCGTTAGGTCTTTACCATGGTTGTAATGTAGAGCTAGGTTATGGGTTATGAAAGAAAGGATAGGAAATACTAGAACTTGAGACATACCAAGGCATTTATTGTGTTATATGACTTGGCTCTTCAAATTTAATTCATAAAGGCGTCCGAGATTTTTGATATGCTTCACTTTTCTTTTCTTTTTTTCTTTTTTTTTTGAATATATTTCTCTTCTTCTTTTTTTTTTTTTCCTTTTCTTCTTTTTTTTTTTTTTAAACTTTAAGCACATATTTCCTCGGTACACGCCACCTCTTTTGTTGATGTAGAGCTCAACCTTCATCCTTTTCTTCACTTGCCATGGCATCTCCTGGTTATAGGGTATGGCTAAAAATAGGTCCGAAAATGGTAAGGAATAATGTGGGTGAGGAAAGAAAAGGCTAAGTGTTTGGCTTCAAAAGGGTTGATGGCACACACAATGGGTAGGATATGAGGCTTTTTTAGTGGTTTAGAACATGCATAGCCTAACATCACCTCTCAAGGTCCATCCAACTCAAAAGTGAAAGCATAAGATGATTCCTACAAAAGAGAGATTAGTTCTTAGTATTTAATTCAAAAGCCTAATTGAGATCAATCTAAATAAGAAAGAAAGAAATAGTGAATAAGAATAATCCCAAATACTCTCTCAAGGAGGAATGACAATTTTGCTCAAGCATCTCACAAGGTAGTCTCCACTATTTCTCCACAATCATCCAAGTATAGCTACCTTGTCCATCAAAATACTTGAAGCATGGCTATGTGAAGTGCTATAATTATGATGCATAAACTTTCATGGCAATGCTTTAGTTAAAGAAATATGATCAAACATTACATATACATTACTATTAGTAAGAGAAAGTAAAAGTTTTATGCAGTTCTGACAGATGTTCAGTTATTTGCTCATAACTTGAAAATTACTTAACGGATTTTAACAAGCCTTATATGCTTAGAAACTAGACAGGAAAACCCAGAACTTTCATTCAGATCAAAATTTGAAAATCTGCTCAGAAAAATTCGAAAAATGGCCCGCAATATAAACCTTGTGCAGAACCCGTAGGCTGTGACCTCTGTGCATTAAAACAGCTCTATCTTTCAAACGAAATATCCAATTTGAATGTTCTTTATATTGTTGGATTCAGCACGAAAAATGGAAGAGGGCAACGGGGGCCAAATCTTCAAATTCGTTCTAGAAACGTCCAGTATATTGCAAAACAAACATGTTGTATGACAGACTTGAAACGAAAACAAAAACAAAAACAAAAACGAAAGTTTTCCACCCCCAAACCTAAACTAAACATGGTCCTCAATGTTTAAAGTAGATGCATGTAATGAGTAGTAAAAGAATAAAGGGACGAAAAAAAAAATAAAAAAAAATGAAAAGAAAGGAACGAAGGTACCTAGTTGGGTTGCCTCCCAACTAGCGCTTGGTTTATAGTCATCGGCCCGACTTTTGGAATGATTATCACCCGGGATCATAGAGAGCGAAGGTCTCATTTTGTTGATTGAAATTTGCTTCCAAGTATCTTTTCAAAGTGAGGGTTGGTGGGGCAATGGTGCTTGGGACGGCCTTGGTTTCCAACGAGTTCACCATTTCGAGCACGTGTGGCTCCTCTCCTACCTCGATCTCATGAACCAAACTTGATTTTAATGGATCTTGTGGGTGGTCCGCTATGAATTGTGGTTGAACAACATGATCTGCGGCCTCTAAGCGGAAACAATATTCCGAATCAATGGGGTACTTGGTTGCATCAAAAACTTTGAATTCTACACATGATCGCCATCTCGTAGGATCAAAGAACCTTTTTCTATATCAATTATCATTCTTCCTGTAATGAGGAATGGGCGGCCTAAAATGATTGGATTGTCTACATCCTCTTCCATATCCAAGACTAAGAAATCAGCTGGGAATATGAATTTATCCACCTTCACGAGTACATCTTCAAGAGTGCCATGAGGATATGTAAGTGATCTATCCGCCATCTGCAAAGAAATATTAGTTTTCTTAATTTCCCCCAAACCAATTCTTTTAGCTATGGACAAAGGCATTAAATTTATACTAGAACCTAAATCACATAATGCTCTTTGAAAAGAAATAGTGCCAATGGTGCAAGGAATAGAAAAACTCCCTGGATCCTTTCGCTTAGGTGGCAGTTGCCTTTGTATTGCTGCACTGCACTCCTCCGTCAATTTTACCGTCTTTGAATCATCCAAACGTCTCTTCTTGCTTAAGATGTCCTTGAGAAACTTTCCATAGTTCGGCATTTGCTCTAGTGCTTCACCAAATGGGAGGGTAATTTGCAATTTCTTGAAAATTTCAAGAAATTTGGAGAACGGCACATCCTTCTTATTTTTCTTCAGGCGTTGTGGAAAAGGGATCGTGGAACATAGGATTTTGAGGGGAGCTTTGTGGATGCTTGTTGCTCGATTTTGGAAGAAGAATTTGTTGATGTTGTTTTTAAATTTTCAGTGAGCTCACGGCGGTGTATGCTATTTTCTTCACTTTTTCCATCTCTCTCAATTGTTGGTGGTGCTTTTCTACATCCAAATCTATCATGTTTTTATGGGCCTCCCATTTCGGAGTGTAATTGCCTTCACATGTTCTTGATTTTTTCGGATTAACCTCGGGTTGGCTTGGCAATACTCCATGATTTCTTCCCACTCAATACATTAGCTAGTTGGCCAACTTGCACCTCCAAGTTCCGAATAGAAGCGCTCCGGATTTTGAAATTGGGTTTTGGTTTAGTCATAAATTGGGTGGTAGACATAGTTAATCGAGTAAGAGCATCTTCCAAATTTATTTTCTTCTCTTGAGGAAGGACGCCAGTGGTGGTTTTTGTACGTTCTGAGTATTGCTCCATGAAAAATTGGGGTGCCTTTGCCATCCCGGATTGTATGTGTTGGAGAATGGATCATTGCCGGGACGTCTATAGGTATTCACCATGTTGGCTTGTTCTTGCAAAAATTCTGGGAAATCAACTCCATGAGGACACGATATGGTGGCATGACCGGGAACAGCACAAATTGAGCAAATCTCTTGTGTTGGTGTTCTCCCATTCATAGCAAGTAAGGCATCCAATTTACTTGTAATAGCGTCAACCTGCGCTTTAGAAGCAAAAGCATTAGAACTACCAATTTCATAAACTCCGACATGCTTACCTCTCGCATCAGAATGCTGTGTTTCAAGAGCTAATGTATCAAACAAAGTTTGACATTCAGTTGCCGTCTTGTTCTTAATAGATCCACTGCATAATTATTCACCGCGCCTTACTCAAACGGTTAGTGCCTTATAAAAAAATACGCATGAGAACTAGAGTAGGCAAACCATGGTGAGGACATTGTATTAACAAATTATTGAACTCGTCCCAAGCTTCAGAAAATGACTCATCTCCCTGTTGATTGAATTGCATGATTTTATCCCTTAGTGCATCGAGTTTTACGAGTCGAAAAGAATTTCTCCAAAAACTTGTTCGAATCTCCGTCCAACTAGTCAATAATCCAGGCCGTAGAGTTCAACCACGCTTTTGCTTTATCTTTCATCGTGTATGGAAAGACTTTCATCCTCGAGATGTTCTTCGGTGACTCCCCACTGTCAAAGCCATGTTAGAAACCATGTTAAAAATATCTCTAATATGAGCTAAAGGATCTTAACTTAATCCATGGAAAGAAGGCATCATATTAAAGTGGATATTTTTCAATTCATAATTCCTGGCAGCTGCAGGAAGAACGATGCTTGAAGGTGACGTCGGAATTGTTGGGATATCAAGGTCTCCCATTGTTTCATTCGGCATAATGGCCATTTCTTCTTCTTGTTGTTGATTTTTCTTTTCTCCTGCCTTGTTTTTGCCCCCTACTGAATTTCTCGAAGCTTTTGTTCAATCTCGGGTTCCAATTCAACTAGTTGGCTAATTGAAGAGCGGTACTACCATTCACCGTATGCTTAGAAACGAAGTTGTTGTACCTGCAAACAAGGGCAAAGAATTGTTTAAATAAGAAGAAGATAATATAATTGAATAAGGAAACAAAATCCAAACACAATTAGGAAAGAAACTTTAATTGTAAAAGGAGATGAATATTGAATGGAAAAAGATAGAAATCTGATGTGAAGTGGATTTAGAGTTGTTGGCGTGAATCCTCTTTATTCTTTCTCTTCAACGTCGAGCTTTCCTTCTTTTTTTTTTTTTTTTTTTTTTTTTTTTTTTTACAAGCTGACTTTCTTTCTTTTGATTTTGTTGGCTGTGATGGTCTAAGTCAATCCTCACGTGCTCTTGTCCCTTTTTTTTTTTCTTTTTTTTTTTTTATAAAGTGAATTCAAAAGTACCTGAAATAAGAAAAAATAACAAATTAAATATTCAAACTATAACTAGAAAATAAAGCACACTAATATGAACAGCAGTTAAGTCAATCCCTGAACGAGCGCCAAAATTTGATGTGGATAATTGCAAGTGGACAATATCGCTCAAATTAATATAGTGATAAGTAGAGTGTCGTTCAACAGGGATCAAGTTAACCTATTAAATACTAGAATGATTTATTCCTAATTATAATTGAATTAAACGATGAGAGAATTATGATGATTAAAATGTAATTAAGCAAGTAAATTAAAAATAAGTAAATAATATAATAGATGAAAACAAAGATGATAAAGTACTAGGGCACCGATTTCACCTAGCTAATCCCACCCAAATCCTTCTAGCTTGTTAATCCTAATTACCTAACATGTTGATAATCGTTTTTCCTTACCTCACCAATACTCTCTTCCGAGTTATATTAGTTGTGTTCCTCACGGTCAACCCACTCTATTCCTAGTTATGGATTTAGATAGCTAAGAACCCATTAAGATTTGTGGAAAACATTTAAAGATTACACAAACCATAACCTAATCTTCCGAATCGGCTATGTAATTTATGGTACTTGTTACAAGAAGCTATTTATTAGGCATCTCCTTCCGGTCTCAACCCAATTCTTCCAATCATGCAATTAGTGGCCAATTAATTGAAAGCATTAAGAATGGTAACAAGCACTCAACATGTATAGATAAATAAAATTAACAATATCAAAGAATTTGAGTATTCATAGCTAGGCTACATCGTAGCCCTAGTAAAAGAAATTAGTTCATGAAGGACTTATTGAGAATCGTGATGGTTGATGAAGACATGAGCGGCACCTAATTCTCAAGTTGAACGCCAAGGTTGCGCAAGCTTTCTTCTTATTCTTCTTAGGGCTTTCGGCTATGAGTATGAGTATGTAGGAATTTGATGGCTTGAAAGTGTAGAGAGGGGTGTTGGTGGATCATGTAGAGAGCGGTGGTGCTTTCTCAATGACCAAAACTCCCTATTTATAATGCTCCTAGAAATCCTACCTATCTAAGTTAATTACAAATATTATAAAAATAGGATTCCTACTAATTTAGGGTCTTCTTTATTTCTCCTTGTTGACTTGGTAAGACTTGAACCATCTTGAAAAAGGAAATTTGATAACACTCCTTGTGACAAAAGGAATAACTTGGCTTCTTTCCAATTAATCTTCAATCTTCATCTTTTTTGCCCTTTTTAGCTCAATTTCTCCTATTCCATAAATCCTTCACAAATCTCACAAAACAAATTAAAACAAACAATTTAAATAAAGGATAACAATAATAAAATAGGTAAATGAGGCAATAAAATATATATAAAATATAGACTTATCGGATGTCTCTCACAAACAGGTCCTTTTTCAACCCTATCCTAGAAGATACCAAACAGTCACTGCAGCAAGTCACTAGAGTTGGTTTTACCCATACCCGCTGTACTGCCAATGGTGTAGCCCATTGCCTTGCCAAATTTGCCTTACATTTGCAAACTGTGGTTTCTTGGTTTGAAGAGCCACCATATTATATTTCTGATGTTCTCTTTGAGGATTGTAACTTGTAAGTGTTACGAATATGATCTTAGGGGATTTTGTTTTGGGGGTGGGGGAGAGGACTTTCCCCTTGCGGTTGAGAAGGTAGGCTACCTTGGTAGACCGACGACCACTATGCTTCATTTGGTGTAGAATACTCGCGTAATCCTCTAAGAGACCTATTACTCTTTTTCCTCATTAATAAAACATTTTCGCCTTTGTGTCAAAAAAATAACTTTTGGGCTGTCAATAACTTTTTATTGAAGTTTGAAAGAAAAATGACATCAGTTATAGTTAGGCCTCAAAAATTAGGAAAAATGAAATGAAATAACTTTTCTTTCTTTTCAACAAGCCTCTACCTTCCTTTTTATGAAGCTAGTTTTCTAGCTAGCACTATCATTCGTTATCCATCCAAGTTTCATCTTCTTCCTAGTCATGGTTGATATGCTATCCTATTGTTGGGATTTGTTTGTTCTTTACTTATCTAGGTAAACTCTATGTCTCACAACTGTAGAGATATGACTCAACAACCTCCTCGTTATGAAGGCAAAATTGAATTTTACAAGAATCAAGGGTGCCATTCTATTTTGATCATAAAAATTGTTATTCGTTTTAGTTATAAAATCAACGTTGTAGATTATGTGATTATGGTGTTTACTGTTTAGTAAGGTAGTTTAATTTCATGATTGGCTAAGTTATGAAAATAATCATTATTAAACATTAGGTGTCAAAAATATGTTTGTTTTGTGCAGTCCCGAGGAGTCCAAGAGACTTGTGATCACCCATTATTGGATTATATCCAATGGTTTACCCACTTTTACAATTTTACTTATTAAGCCATTGGAGTATTGTATTTTTAAAGATTCAATTTTACGTATTAAACCACACATAAATTCATTGGTAGGAAATTAAAAAGTTAACATTAGAGTTGACAATAGGGTGAGAAAAGGCCAGATTGGTTATCGCACTCTCTTTGGCAATTTGATTTTCAATGGCCATCATTTTCCCACCCCCACCCTTGTATTAGCTTTGAGCTCACTCCAATTTTTTTTTAAGAGCACCACTATATAAAAAATAACAAAATAATTCCAAAAATAATTAAGAATAAAGCTGAAAAGCATAAGTTACACATATAAAAGACATTTTCACTACTATAATTTTTACAGGAGACCTCATTTGTTTGGAGGTCCTGTGCAGTTGCCCAACCCGCACACCCTCTGAGCCGGGCCTAAGTTTGATTCCTAAATTTTTACCCAATTTGGGGTTTTCTGTTTGTTTGCCAATTATTGTATTCCTTATTTTACTTAAGTTAATTAGTTCTTGGATATGTTTGTTTGCCAAGTGTTTTTTTATCTCTAGTATAGCTTTGTTAGCGTCTTATTCTTGTCGGATATATGTGAAAGCAAGTAAACTCTCTTATCTTTATTCATTTATGTAATTTTAAACTACTTTTTGTTATTGGGGGATGCTTAATTTTAATTGATATCATATTCTGTTGATTGTACTTCTGTTTTAAATAGCAGGTGTTTAAAACAGAAGGACTAACGCCAAGGATTGAAAAAGAAGAAGCATAAAGAAAAGAAGAACAGAAAAAACACAATTCCTTCAATAAGATGATTTCAGCAGCAAAATGGAATTTTGTCAGGAAATCTGGGTTATGTGGTTTGGGCTAAGAGATTAATATTGGGCCTCTAGTTGGTGCAGTTTCTGTAGAATAAAAGATAAGGTCGGGTCGGTTGAAACTCCATTCTTCCAAATTAACGCAGTTCTAAAATCCCACATCGGCAGCTTGTTCAACAGTAAGAAGATTAATAAAAACTTCGCGAGTTTCTGTTATTGCCTGCCCATTATGGGTAGGTGGCAATTGACAAATAAAATGATTTATTCTACAAAGGACCTAAGCCCTGAAATAGAAGACATAATCGTTTAAAATAGAAGACAGCCAAACAAGACCATCTTCCATCCAAACAGCTAACTCGGAACAAGATAAAGTAAATCTTGCCAATACATGTGCATGCGATTACAAGTACAGGGCTGCTGATACTGGCACAAAATGTTGATAAACTGATTCAAAAGAGAACGAATGTCCTCAAAGAACACACATTCATCGACCAAATTTTGATTTTTTTGTTTTATACCTGTGACAAACTATAGAGTTACATAAGTTTAAACTTATGTTAAAACTAAAGTTTAAATCTAACTGGAAAGAAAGTTCAAAAATAAATAACAATTTTCTCCATGACTTGACTGAAACTCAGCAACTTTTTGGAGAGTTTTACTAACTTAACTTTTGTTCTTCTTTTAAAAATATATTATATTATTGTTCCCTATAGCCAAATCAAAGTGTACACACACATACATAATTTTGTGGAGCCAACCGACTTGTTAGCGTCGTATTAACTTACTAAATAATTATCATTTAAGCGTTGTTGTATATATAGATTTATTTTTTTTGTCTGCAGATGATTTATTTGGTAAAATAAAGCAACATAGTGAGAAACATCGAGTACACCAAGTAATCAAGAAGATGCACATCTTTTCACCAAAAAAGGAAGAAGAAGAAGATGCACATCCTTTAACCACACATGAAAAGTACAACATGTAAGCGCATCGTTAACAACAAGATGCATTGTCCCAATTACATGCTGGTGAAATTTTTGAGTTAAGTACATAATTGCCAGTCCCAACCCAGTTTTGAGTTTGCAATGTGATGGATACTCATGTAGACACACACTTTTGAGGCCTTTGCTAATTTTGAGTTCAAGTAATTTTTCATTTTCTCTAAATCTAGTTGTTTTTGCCCAAGGAAAATAGCATTAACTCATTATGAAAGAGAAATTGAAAATCTAAATCAAACAACACTGTAGATGCATATTGTAATTCAAGGGGAAGAAAATAGATTTAGTCAACTTTTGCTGACATCATAGGGAAGCCCAGCATCACTTCCAGCAATGCTACCTCCAAATAGTCCAGGAGGGAGCCCTGAATCACTTCCATCCTTGCTACCTCCCAAAAATCCTGGAGGAAATTCTATACGACTCCCAGCACTGCCTTGATCTGCCATGCTGCCGCCAATAGCCAATCCAGTATCCTCGGTGCTACCTGCAACATTATTCCTATTATAAGGGAACATCCCAAACCCCATCTCAATTCCACTAGTAATGCCTCCATAATTCACCATAGACATCCCCATATCACTTCCAGCATACCCTTGACCTTCAGAGTTGTCAATTTGCATGGCCAACCCTAAATCACTTCCATCATAATTGCTGCCTCCAAAGTTCCAATTGGGCAACCCCATCTCATCTTCATGAGTTAAACTACCAAAGTATGCAGTTGAAGGTACCCCTAGGTCACTTCTAACACTGCTGGTAGGGCCATTAGTGTTCCCAATTTGCTTCCCCAAATCTTTGTACCATAACAAAGACTCAGTAAAATCGCCTTCAATTTGGCTCATATTTTCTGACTGGTCTCCACTTTCCTCAGGAGGAATTCCTACTGGATGACTAGGATTAGGTTTCTCAAAACAATCGATTCGTTTTCGAATCTCCTTCATCCTGTCCTCTAATAACAAAACCAAGTCAGTTAGATCACTATCTTCAAATGCAAGCAACGACTTACCATTTTGAATACTTTGGTACAAGATCTCATTTGTGTTCAGCTCATTGTTCTTTTTTAAAATCTTCTTGATTTGCTCCTGCATTTTGGCTACCCTATCCTTCAGGTAAGTCTCTTGGCTCATCATCTTCTTCCACCGCTCGAGCTCCGGTATGCTTTGAAACCTTGCAGCCAATTGTTCCACCAGTGGGCGATCCGGCCACACAGTAGGCTCGTCACTATCAGGACCATAAACAATGATAAAGGCGCTAACATCGCATAAGGTGTTTATCTCACTCATTTTCTTTAACAAGCATGCCTTCCTCTTTCTAAAGCTGGATTTTCTAGCAGCATCATTCACTATCCATGCAAGTTTGACCTTATTCCTGGCCATGGTTGAAGCTATAAATATTTTGGACGCCTCTCCTCGATCTATTGAATTCTTCTATACACTGAAATTCTAATGCTCTACACTACGCCCACCAAGGGGGTATATATAGATATATTGAAGGTAGGATTTCCAAATAAATACAATTGGAGATGGTATGTTATCCAAACACTTTTAATGTTCTATATCCCCTTAGAAGGGAGAGTTTTCACTTTTACTGTATTACCATTTTATGCCATTCCAATACACCTCAATGTCATACTTATAATCAAGCCATATATAGCATGTTACTAAACAACGTCATTATTGTTTTTCTATCTTTGACATTTTCTTAGTCAAACAACATAATCATGTCGTATATATTCTTCACCTTTTAAAAAATAAACAAGTCATAGTCTAAACTGTAAGGGGAAGGGCTCATAAACACTATGCCCTATTTGGACTTGCTTTTTTTCGCCAAAAATCGGCTTCACTTAAAAGTTAAGGAGTTTAAGGTGTTTAGTAAAAATAAAATATGCTGATTATTTTAAAAGCAGTGGCCTGCTGACAACAGCTTTTAAAAGCAGCCTTAGGTTTAGCTTTTAATGAATTTTTTCAATTCCCATAATACTTTTTAAAATGACATCATCAACCACCAGTATCGTCATCTCCACCTCCACCTCCACCTCCTTCACCACCACCATCACCACCTCCACAACTACCACCTCCGCTGCCACCTCCATGTCCATCACCAGCCCCATCCACGTCCACCACCACCTTACCTCCACCTCCATCACCATCACCATCAGCACCACCACCACCACCTTCACCTTCACCTTCACCTCTACACTACTACCACCACCCCCTTCACCACCCACCACCACCACATAGTTAGCACATAACACTTTTAACATCATGTTCGTTTTAGTCATGATCAACAGCTATAATAGTTTTATATTAAAATTTACCAACAACATCATGTCCATTTTAGTCATTATCCACAGTTACAAAAATTTTGTATTAAAATTTACCAAACGGTTTTAACACTGCTTTTTATACTAACAACACTTTAAAAATATTGTTTACCACATGTGACTACTTTACTTTACAACTCATTATTTTCAAAGCACATCAGAAGAAGCTTTTTTTAAAAAGTCTCATGGGTTCGAACCTGAAATCACTAGTCTGCAAGTCAAACCCAGTTTCAAGTTTAATACACATACTTTTTTTAATACACATTTTTCAATAATGCATGTGAAATTCACATATTATATACATATTTTTCACATATTATTGAATAAAAGGAATATGCATTAATAAATTTCAATAAACAATAGTAAGTATTATATAATGGCCAAATTGTTCACCATATACATATTTTTTTAAATTTCCTAAGAAATAAACGCACATATTTTAGTCGTATTTTTTGTCCTTTATTTTATTAATATGCCTCATACCAACTAAATATTCCAAAAAAATTACAAGGAGGCTCTCTTCCTTGAACTTTCTCAATTCTAGGTACATAATTAGGTCATGTTTGGGAGTATTTTTGAAATGGCTAAAACCACTTTTTGAGAAAGAAAAAAACGGTGGTTGTGGTGTTTGACAAAAACTTATGCGTGCTTGCTTGATTACAAAAGCACTCCTCAGCGCACGGTACTTATTTGATTTGGAAGCCAAATTTCTTGAGGTGCAAATTATTCAATCTCTGAACTTACTAGGCTCTTTACAACACTAAACATGGCGCATTCGCAATTTATTTTGGCAGACGTAGGGGAATATTATAGTTCATAATCCAATAATTGAATTATGAACAAACTCAAGTGATGCTTACAATTTCAATCAATTTGATCACCATGACTATGATTTGGAATATGTCAAAGATGGCGTCGTGAAAATATGGCTATGATTCAAATATTATTACTCCGATAATAATAATATGGCCAATATGTCTACAAGCTAAATAATGGCTACAAGTCAAATTTTGAATATAGTCCGGATATAAAAAAATTCTGAATATAGTCAAAATAATTATTCAGTGAACAAAATATGTTTACAAGGCAAATTATGGTTGTGAATATAAGATTTTCGTCACAAAAGTAATCTTTGAAGACAACTCTAAAGCCATATCTAAATTCCGTAATGAGATACATTATGGGTGAGCTAAATTATAGCTCCAACAGATACAATGATGTTTACGAAGCCTTTGAAGACAACTCTAAAGCCATATCTAAATTCCGTAATGAGATGTCTAAAACCTTTGAAGATTTGGCCAAATGATTAAAGTGTGTGGAAAAAGAGGATGAGGATTGTTGTAAACCTCGTCGAAGGGAACAAAGGAGCACAGTCAAAACCCCATCATCCATTGAAATTGTTCATTTGGTTTCAAGTTGACCGCCAACTCTTCCAATTGTTGGAAAAGAAAAAACATTGTGAATGAAGAAAATTTGGTGGGCGAACAAAAGAGGAGGAGATCCTAGAAAACTTACACATAATTTTTTGTGAAGTCCAAAAACATGGCCCAAATTGAAAATTTCGTGATTAATAACATGGTTGTAGGTGACAATGCCAACTTGACAAAGTTGTCGTCGGCTAAGTTGGTAGGGGTCATGATTGGGAAAATAACCATGTTTCAGGGCTATATATTCATCTTTTGTGAATGTAAAGAACAAGAAAGTTTTAAAAGTCACCATGCTGCAACACTTCACGACCTACAATGGGTCTCATTCATGCTATTGTGGGAACACATATTTTCGACAACCAATCACAAGATGACACGTCGAATAGGGAATATTTCTTAGGTCAACTAATTGTGCTAATTAAATATAATTTAATTAGACAATTATCTTTGATTTAAGATAGAAAATATCTCACCAAATTAAGTATGAGATTTCCATCAAATCTCCATGAGTATTCTCCCGTGATATATTTTCACAAACAACTACATCATCATTTTTAACGGATTTCTTGACGAAACTTGACGGTGAGTGGCAAAGTGAGATGCAAAACATTGATCAATAGGGCAAAGTGAGTCACTATGGCTTTTAAGGGACATTGTGAAATTAACCACACTTTATGAGGCACTAGAGCAATTAACTATCTCTTACTATTGCAACTGTATTTTTTATGAACATTGGAAATGATAGTAATTGGTTCTTTTTCTGTTCATGTCAATTAAACACATGTTTGTAAAAACTTGGGGTGTTCTCTCTCTAAAGTTCTTTTCCTCTTTTCTCATGAAAAACTAGGCACCCTCTTCAAAACCCAATTTTCTTTTTGGATATGGGGTTTCCCTAGATCTCTACTAAAAAGTAAGGATTCGTTGGATTCCCGGGATCCTCCCCCCAAATTACGTTGTGGAAAACATTTCCCTTCCATATTTGGCTAGAGTTTTTGTCATCCTTGTTTGTACCATATCTGACCGAACCCACAAGCCATGACACGTGGAAGGAACCTGACACCAAATGAGGTCCACGAAAGCCCATGCTGGCCAGCCCAGTCGCTAAGGCCCATATCCGCCAATCAGTGGGTGCCTTCGATACCCCATGCCAAAAGTGCTTCTCGAGGCTTTGTGATGAACATATTCACTAGGACACGTGGCAACCCCCTAGGCCACTATCACGAGTCCCACATCGAAAGTTTACACCAAGTGAATACCCCCAGACCTCTATAAATAGAGCCCTTTGCCCCCAGGGCAAAAGGTAATAGCAATTCGACATTTATACCCCTACTTTGTCATTTGCTATCTCCTCTCTCCTTCAGCTAACTTTAGCATTGGAGGGCCTTCGGCCGGTACCACATCGCTACCCAAGGTCTCATCCTGTTTCCGTCCTTCTTCTCCTTGCAGATAGCTCTCGGCCTGCCAAAGGGAGGAACCTACCGAGGGTAGATCACATATCATCTTTAAGTTTGGGCCCACTATTGGTCATCTAGTTTTGTGCACAAACAGATTGACCCCATGTGTGGGAATCATCATTGATTAACCCATACTCTTACCCAACGAAGATGGACCCTCCACCACTTCCACCATTCTTCTAGCCCGAGAGTCCGATCCTCAGCCAAAAAAAGCCGAGCAAGCCCCGCTCCTCAGCCTCACACATTGCAGTCGGATCCCATCGCCCGACACATACTTGTTGAATCTAACCTCATGGCTGAAATAGAAACTATGAGACTGGATATGGCGAAAATGCAATAGCACAACAACATCATCTCTGCCAAACTCAATGATACCAAGAGGCAATTGCAGGACCAGCATGCGCATTCGGCGCAATTGCAGGACTGGCATGAGTATTCGGCGCAGCTGCAGGACGACGTTGAGCAGGCCATGCAGATCCAGCAAGAACAATCCTTTTAAAGCGTGCTCGCACCCGCTTGACGCAACAAAGGCAAAGGACTAGCAACTACTGAGCCTACTGTTTCACGACGATTGATCGTGCCTCCACAAAAGAGGCTACCACAAGGGGCCATCAGGGTCTACTTGGACTGCCGAGACAGGCTGAGAGATCAACATGAGGATCCTATTTGAGTTGAGGTACAACTCAACGATCCTCAGTTGAAGGTATTGGGCCCAAAGTCAGCGTTACGCCAAAGCTACGATATCCACTCCATTGAAGAAATCGACAAATCAGATTATATGCCTACCTCACCAAAGACCACGCTCTAACTCCGTTCGGCAAGACCGAAATGTCCTCAACAGGACCACCGGCTCTATCAAACGGTAGGTAACAACGATGAGAGATACGGAGGCCACGCAGGGAAGTCCTACCGAATGGCAACCCTCAAAAACCAAGAGTACAATGCTCACTAGAGATCGCCCTGTCATTCAGAAGGCCGATCATATGACAAATTACCCTATACTGATCCCGCAATCTGTCTCCTATTCTAGAAGATCAGGCAGAATGAGGAAGAAAAGAACAAGTCCGAGCAACCGACTAGGGACAGGCTTCAGCTAGGCCTCGATATTGTACCCAGGCAAACGATCGTCTATACTCATCTCTTGGTCGTTGATTGCCCGACGACCGACAACACTATCATCGGCAGGCCAGCGTTGACCAAAATGAGAGCCTCCGTGTCATCCCGTATGCTTCTGCTCAAGTTCCCATTACACTCTGGCACCGGCCAAGTGTGAGGCAATCAATTGAGCGCTCGAACATGTTACGTATCGGTAACACAAGATTTGACGGAATCAACACCGAAGGTAACTTTCTCAGTCTCCACCGTCTCCCAGAACCTATACAACGGTAGGGGGCTGAGCGACCTGACTATCCCAGAGATGATGTTGTCACCCCTCAAGCTTAGAAATGCCAAGAATCTCTCCTGATGTCATCAACCATCAGCTTAGCATCAATTCCTAACTTCAAATTGGTCTGTTAGAAGCGACGAGCCTACGATTCCGAATGATATGAAGCTATGAAGGCCGAAGTGGACAAGTTGAAAACAATCGGCTTCATCCGGGAAGTAACATACCCAATTTGGCTCGCCAATTTAGTAATGGTGAAAAACACATATGGAGCATGGCGTATGTGCCAAGACTACACCAATATGGTCAGGGCTTGTCCTAAGGATAGTTTCCCCTTTCCGAGGATCAACTAGTAGATGCAATAGTCAGGCACGAGTTCCTTAGCTTCATGGACGCCTACTCAGGCTACAACCAGATCTCCATGCATATTGCCGATTAGAAACATACGGCTTTCATCACCGACAAAGGTTTATACTGCCCTAACGTCATGCCTTTTTGGCCTCAAGAATGCCGGAGCAACCTACTAACGGTTAGTGAACAAGATCTTCCCTGAACTCATCGACAGCACCATAGAGGTGTACGTGGATGACATGCTGTAAATAGCAAGATCGCCGATCAACATCTCCACAACCTCTCACTTTTGTACGGCTACCTGAAGAAGTACAAAATGCGCCTCAACCCAAACAAGTGCGCATTCGGTGTCTCTTCAGGCAAATTTCTAAGCTTCATGATTAGCCAAAGAGGTATTGAGACTAACCCGGAAAAAATTAAGGCATTACTAAACATGCAGGTGCCGAAGACATAGAAAGACATTCAGAGCCTCACTGGTCGTGTCACTGCCCTCGCTAGATTCATCTCCAATGCAACCGACTGATGTGCTCCATTCTTCAAAGCCTTCAAAGGCAACAAGCGGCTGATTGTTTCTAATGTCGAAGCAACCAAGTCTTCCTAGATCTGAAGGAATGCATGAGCAAAGCACCTCTGTTGTCTAAGCCTCTCCTACGAGAAAGCCTCATCCTCTACCTCTCAGTATCGGCACATGCCGTTAATTATATGCTCATCAGGAAGCAGGACAGTATTGAACACCAGATATACTAAACCAACCACGCTTTGTAAGACGCCAAGCTTTGGTACCCTAGAGTGAAGAACCTTGCTTTCGCCATTGTCACCTCCGCTCATGAGCTTCGACCTTACTTTCAGGTACACATCATAATAGTGCTAAAAAATTAGCCATTGCGCCAAGTCTTGCAGAAGCCAGAAACATCCGGAAGATTGATCAAATATGCCATAGAGCTCGGCAAGTTTGATGTTCACTATCAGCCCAGACGTACCGAAAAGGGCCAAGCAGTAGCTGATTTCATCTCTAAATTCACACTACCTTCAGCATATGAAACACCGCCACTGCCACCATCGGCACTGCCAGACCATCCCTCAGCCAAAGGGCCACTAGACCCAAAGATCCCCTTTTGGAAATTACATGTTGATGGCTAGTCCTAATGGTACAAAACAAAACGGCAATTTAATACGTCATCCATTTTTAATTCAAGGCATTCAACAACGAGGTTGAATACAAGGACCTCATCGCCGGTCTAAGACTTTCCAAGGACATAGGTGTTGAACAAATCAACATCTGCAGCGATTCTCAGCTTGTGGTCAATCATATAACCACCAAATTTGAGGCAAAGGACAAGTTGATAGTAGCTTACCTATCACAAGCCCACCGATTTCTAAAACAGTTCATTGCATACTAGATTCAAAAGATTCCCACATCAGAGAACAGCCATGTCGATGCCCTGTCTCACCTTGCATTGGCCATCAATGAGCAAGTAGGACGACAAGTATCGATTGAAGTATTGGCTCAACCCAGCAAAGCCGAAGGGGAAGTACATTTCGTTCGGTAGGACCCCAGTTGAATGGATCCCATATATGCGTACCTGGCGCACAGCAGGCTCCTAGAAGCCAATCAACATAAAGCATCCACTACCACTCGGCAAGGTACCTTCTCTTTAACAAAATCCTTTATAGACAAAGCCACTCCATAACATTGCTACGATGTGTCACACCAGAACAGGGGGACTACGTCTTAAGGGAGATTCATGATCGTGTCTGCGTCGATCATTCAATATTCAATCGTTAGCCCACAAAACCGTTTGGCAAGGATACTATTGGCCAATACTATACGTCGATGCTCTAAGACTTGTGCAAAAATGTGACAGGTACAAACCATTCAGCTCTGTGCCGAACCTTCCTACCAAGCCTTCCTGCCGAGGCTCTCACACTGATAATCAGCCCTTGGCCGTTCGCACAATGGGGACTGGATCTCATAGGTCCTATGCCGAACGGCAACGGCCAGGTCAAATTCGTAGTATTTGCCGTAGACTACTTCACCAAATGGGTCAAAGCAGAGCTTTTCCATAGATCACTGCCACCAAAATCGAGAACTTTGTGTGGAAAAACATCATCTGTCATTTTGGCATCCCATACGCTATTGTCACCAACAATGGCAAACAGTTCGACTCTTCTCGCTTTCGGCACCTATGCTCTCGATTCAACATCAACATCTTTTTCTTCTTTTTAGCACATCCACAATCCAACGGACAAGTGGAAGCCATCAACAAGATCATAAAAGAGGCTGAAGAAAAAGCTCGGAGCAGCCAAAGGCGATTGGCCAGACACATTATCAGAAGCACTATGGGCCATCCACACTTCCTACCGAAGGTCGACAGGAAAAACCTCATTCTCTTAGCCTTTGGAAAGGAAGTAGTCATACCGTCAAAATCAACCAGCCCAGCAATCGAACGGCAACCTTCCAGTAACAGGAAAATGGATCCCAACAAGCTTACCTTCATAATGTCGCTTACAAACAGTGCATCTCCCGATACTGTGACTCGCGCGTCAAACGCCGATCGTTTAAAGTCGGCGATTGGGTTATGCACAAAGTCTCCTTAGCTTTTCGGTCTCGCCTATCAGCCCTTCCTTAAACCAGTTGCCGAAGCTCAACAACATCTTGAAGTACCGATTGTCTAACGTTACCGATTGCCTCAGTTTCTCAATGGTGGCAATGTCCTCCTTGGAGACGCTCGGCCGCTTCAAATACACTGCACAAATAATGACAAAGCCTGGTTAGAAACGGTACATAATAATTAACCCATATGCAATTGGTATGCCACAAGCACTATATGCAAACGAATCAAACAGACAGTGGCCGAATGACAGCCCCATGCCTATCGATCGTTTGGAATGAAGTGGGTATGTGCCTCTCCACAGCCTCGCCAGGTGCCGATTCCTAGTTACTGGAAACCAGCACTCGCTGATACCTCCATGCAAACAGTTGGACTGCACCCAACCCCCTTTGACAGGACCCGACTTGAATACTAGTCCGACATCCAACTGATGCATGGCCCACTTACTAATTTAAACCATTTTTCCTGCCCAAATAGATAAAAAGGGGTCAATACTTCTACTGAAATTTCGGCAGAGTCTTCCCAGAAAAATGAATATTTACTAAATTTTTCACCTGTACAAAAACAACAATCTAAACTACCCAAGCGCCAGTATGCACAATGCTAAACACACACAAGATTTCAGAATGGGCATCCAGTGTCAAACTCAATCCTTAATTAAAACGTACCATAATAATTCAACGAAACTCAAACAGTTTATCATGCGGCTGCACCTAGGTTAACTTAGGTTGCCTATCTACCCTTACTGAGGGATCAAGCCACACGTAGTTCTTAAACCAACAATCACGATTAAGATAATATCCAATTATTTAAAGTAATACCAACAATTAAATTTAGATTCATTCTCAACTTCAATTTTCAACAAGGAAAAAACTAAATATTTTATAAATTCAATTCTTCACATGATTCATAAATCAAAACCCTTTCCTTATAACAATTCACATGTAATATGCATAATTCTTTTAAAACCAACCATTAATTTTGAAACACAAATTACTTTTGCCAAAAATCATTTCTTAACCTGATATCCTTTATACATAGTTAAGTAAAGTCATCATTTTCTCCGCAAACATACCCTATCAAAGTCGCATGTTGTAATACCAATGTCACATAATTTCCCAATATCAATTCTCACTTTCCGAACTGTAAATCAAATGTTCACACCTATGCAGAGTGCTCTCAAAGCAAATGTTCAAGAATCTCAACCCGAAAACGAATCCACATATATTTAATATATTTATCCCCATTATATAACATAAAACTTATACTGACATTCTCCCACCGTTGTACCCATTACACATATATATATATAAATACATACCTCACACCATCATCATGTACCAGGGGAAAACAATCCAACCCAAGGATCATTTGATTAAGGTGATTGAGGTGTTCGTGGATGTGTTTGCTGGAACCCTCGGAGATTGTCATTGATGCTTCTTTGGTGCATGGGGGTATGCTGATAGAGGCAATTGAAAACATGGAGCCGAATTGGGATCTTGATTGTGGGCTAGAAGAGATGCAGTTTGCGGCGTTGGCTCATTGCCTTGATACTTAGAGGATCTACTTGCTGGATAAGAAGTTTATGGCAAGGACTTGTGTGCTGCATAGTCACATGTACCATTTGAGATAACTTTAGCATTTATCTGGATGTGCTAGATAAGTTCGATTTCAAGTTGGTCTATATGTCCACGGGGCACAGGGACTTCGAGGACCGATTTGATGAGTTGATGGGAAATGCGACTCAATCTGTTTCTTCTGCTTTAGACCCTTTGGAAAGTGAGTCAGAGGATGAGTCATGGGTGAGTTCAGCAATTGATAGCATTATAAGGGATGCTATGTTTGGGGAAAGTGGTGAAAACCCCGAGGCTAAGGAGGAGCCGAAAAGGGAAGATGAACCTATGGTGGAGACTATGGCCGGGATAATTGTGATCTCAAGTCACGACGAAGAAGAGCATATGGAAGAGTCTGAGATAGAGGTGATCCTAATTCAGTCAAGTGACGATGAGTTTATGAAGGAGATCAATGGAGAAAAGGTTCAAGAGGAGCGAAGAGATGTTTAGATGAACGAAGACTACCAAGGAGTGTGGTGGGGGTAGTTTATAAGACCCTTAGCAAATGGCATGGGCCATGGCATGGTTTTGATGTTTCGCACCATGCAAAGGCAAGCGAAAGGTGCAGCGAAGATGCACACTAGAAGCAATAAAATGTTAGAAGAAGGGAGTTTTGGGCTGAGAGTAAGCAGCCGAGACAGGGCAGGGCGCAGTGCAGCACAGCAGCGCTCACACAGCATGTTGACAGGACGTAAGCTGGGACGTGATAGGATGCTGGCAGACGTGCTATAGAGGGAATCTGACTTGGCTGGATTGTTTAAGCAGTTTCAAAGGAGTTTGAACTTGGCTGGGAGTGCTGTAGCTTAAAATTTGGGTTTTGGATAAGTGTTGGAGCAAGTGGGGGCGCTTACATGATAGTGGCTACATGTCCCAAGTAGTGGGGGAGTTTTTTAAAGAGTAAAAGTCAGCCTCATGGCAAAATGGGATGCTAGGTGGCGCCAAGAGTGGGCTGGACATGTTTTTGGGATCGAAATGAATGTCCAGGTGGCAGATCTAGAGGCTGCCAACGTTTCCTTAGTAGATGGGGGTGTCATCTACATGTTTTTTTGCTTATAAATACCTTGTGAAGGTTGAGTTGAGATACCAAGTGATGTGGTAGTCCAACAAAAAGTAAGAGCTTGTAATTCTTTACTATTTGAGAGAAATAGAAGGTTGGGAACTTTGCTCGTATATTGTGTTTGAGAGTTTTGCTGTGTAGGCAAGTCTTTCTTGGGTGTGTTGGCATTCACTTATGCCGCTGTGTGAAATCTGAAGCCTCACGAGTTGGAGGTGCAAGAAGGCTAACTTAGGAGGAGTCTAAGTGCCAAGCAAGGGTCGAAAAATTAAAGGTGTTTTTCACCCTTGTTACAGTTAGCCATTTGCCGAAAATCGCCTTGTTGCAGCAAATCACTCGTCAGAAATTGCCTCTCTCAAGCCTAAGTTTTCGCTCCCAAATGCTAAATTGTTCCTCGAGCATACCTACTCACCTTTTATATTGAAGAGCTAGCATTGGGAAATGAAAAGGCATGATCATGATGGCAACATTTTGCTGATACGTGTCCACTATTAGCATTAACTGCCAAGCTATGCACACATGGAAGCCTAGGCATCATGGCAAGCGACGATTACTCTCCCAACCCACCAACTCCAATGAATCTCAAACTGCATTGCGATTCGGTAACCAGCTCTAATCGATTACATGTCGAACGGAAGGAGCACAGGGTCAAGTGTCCTTCCCAACCATTCATTGTATGTCGAATGGCAGGCGCATAGGGTCGCGTTCCTCCCCTTCTCAACCGTTCATAGCATGCCAAATGATAGACTCACAAGGTTGAGTCATTCCCCTTTGCAACAGTTCATTGCATGTCGAACGGCAGACGAATATGGTCAAGTCCCTCCCCTTCCCAACTGCACAACTTCCCATGTCGAACGGCAGGCATGCAAGGCCTAACTCTTCTCCATCCCTACCGTACGGTAAAGCCCTTTCACGCGCCCCTGCCAAACCATAATCTGTCTGCCGCTCGGTGGCCAATGTCCAAGTGCCCTCCTTCCAAGGAACCCCTTGGTCGGGGACTTGGGGGACTATGAGATTATCATCGGCACGTATGAAGAACTGGTTGTACCATGGCTTCGGGTTAGAATATCAAGGACACCTGCACGTCCCCAACCAAGAAGTCTCTTCTCAATCAGGAACTTGAGGGACTCCTGTTTGTACCATATCTGACCAGACTCACAAGCCATGACATATGGAAGGAACCTGACACCGAACGAGGTCAACGAAAACCCACGCTGGTCATCCTAGTCGGTTAGGCCCATATCCCCCAATTGGCGAGTGCCTTTGGTACCCTCTACCAATTATCCTTGCCGAAAGTACTTCGCGAGGCTTTGTGTTAAACATATTCACTAGGACACATGGCAGCCCCCTAGGCCACTACCACGAGTCCCCTAGGCCACTACCACGAGTCCCACATCTAAATTTTCCACAAAGTAAACACCCCCAAACCTCTATAAATAGAGTCTCTTGCTCCAAGGGCAAAAGGTAACAATTTTACATTGGTACCCCTGCTTTGTCATTTGCTATCTCCTCTCTCCTTCAACTAACTTTAGCATCGAAGGGCCTTTGGCCAGTACCCAAGGTCTCATCTTGTTTCATTCCTTCTTCTCCTTGCAGATAGCCCTCGGCCTGCTAAAGGTAGGAACCTACCGAAGGCATATCGCATATCATCTGTAAGTTTAGGCCCACTATTGGTCATCCCGTTTTGTGCCCAAACAATCCCCCTTGATGTTGGCAAGGCTTTGTCTCCCCCTAGTTTTTTCTAGGGTTTTATTTAGCTTGTATGATGACCCTCTTTCTCTTGCTTCTTATTCAATTTTCATCCTTGGTTGTGTGTTGATTGGAAGAATATTTACTTCACAGCTTCGGGGGTTCAATTTTATGAGGATTGAGGGTTAATTTTAGGAGGAGAAGCCATTTAGTTGGTTGATTTCGCATAGTTTGGGTGATGTAGTCCTGTTGGAGAGGAGTTGGTGCTTTGATACTTTGATTAGTATCAGGAGAAATTGAGTGGTATGCTCTTCTCTTTGTGGTGCTCTCTCCTTCTCATTTCAATAGCGATATGAGGCGATTCGCCGAATGCTAGGCTCCGATTTGGCACTGGTATTGCTTGTTGATGTTGCTTTGTATTATGAGATGGCTTCTAGTGAGCTTGTTTTTTGTTTGATTTCTTAGGCTCATTGTTTCTAGCCTTTATGAGGTGTTATTGTGGATTTGTACTGCTTTAGTTGGTTAGAACCCTCCTTCTTTAAGGGCTGATATGTAATGCAAGTTTTTTAACTTTCCCAGTTATTCGATGAAAATCTTATTTATCACATAAAAAAACACATGTTTGTCATTTGCACATAGCCACCCTCTTTATTTCTTTAGTTTTGAATTTGATTGTTTCATGTTTTGCATTAATTTGGGTTGATGGTGGTTTGTTTCGATTTTTTGTTTTCACAATCTAGTACCTATCAAACATCATTTCAGAATTAAAAGCGAAACCTAGTTTTTGAATCAAATACTACACAGGCCCAAAAACATCTTGTGATTTATGCATAATCGGTTTGTCCCTCTGCCTCCTATTCAGCACAAAAATGCCTTTTGGCTACCAGTAAGGTTGGCATATATAATTGGCTACGATGGGTGAGATGATATGTGACAACCCCATCCTAAATTACAATAAAATTAATAAAATATTAAAGAGAAAGACGAGTTTAACCCTAGAATAATATAATAGGTTTAAATTTCACTTTAGACTCGAAAAAGAATTTGGTGGAATGGGGTGCACCGTTGCTCCCGGCTCGTCGAAACGAGTTCATGGACGTGCGGCACACCCGATTTCGAGCCCGAACGAACTCGTAAAGGTCTAAAAACGGTAGGGGAAATTTGGTAATTTTGGAAAAAAAAAATGAAATTTTAAAACAGAAAAGCACTGGCCAATTGGCCAGCGCGTGTTGCGCAACACCCCCACCGTCTTCTTCCTCGCGCGAACCCGAAGCCCAGCACCATTCGCACCAGACCAGCCGGCACGACTCCGACCAAATCAATCACCCAGATCACCACAGAACCACCCCCTTCCACCCCTCGTGCCGTCTCTGCCCTCGTTTCCGACCAAAACCACCCCGAACCCCCTCTGCGAACGCGAAACCAACCGACAGGTTTCGCCGTCGATTGCTCCACTCCGGCCACCATCTCGACAGCCCAAGGTGAGTTTTCTCCTCTATTTCGTGCGCTCTATATGTTTTTGGGTTTAGTTTGGATCAATTTGGTGGTTTGGAGTAGATTTGAGAAACCTAGGGTTCCAATCGGATTTCTCAAATTTTGGCCGTGTTTCTGGCCGGTTCTTGGCCGGCTTTCATGGCCAATCAAATCCTCTCGTCACCTTGAGTCTATAGGTATAGGTATTGCCCTGAAATTCCAAGATTTTCAGACGCTGGAAAATCTACTCAAGACACCCAACCTGGCCGCGCATGTGGCGGTGCGTGGGCCAGGTTGTGGCGGCCCGTTTCTGTCTTAAAATTGCTCCCGTAACCTCCCTAGCCTGTGGGTATGCTCGGATAAATTTTTGGAAATCGTTTGAGCTTGAAACCGATTTTACCGGTTAGGGTTAACTTGGGTTCGATAGGTTCGAACCGTTGGATCGTAATGAAACTTGTAAGTTGTAATATTGGGATTCTTCGAAACCTATAGGAACTTACGGATCGTCAGTTGGAGGTTAAAAACCCTACGAATGACCGAGTCAGATTAAATTAGCAATTTAATCGAATATTTAATTCCGGGGATTGTTAAATTAATACAACGGATAAATTTGAGCCTAGAGGGCTTAGGAACACTTTTAATAAAGATTGAACACTTTTAGGCCCGGGGGTTGGGAATTTTATTAAATTATTATGCCGGGCTATTTCAATTAATAAATTGTTTCCAAATTGGCAACTAGGTGCTCAAGCTCTGGCGGATTTGCAGGAAGGACCCTCGAAGGGTCAGGCTAGCTCGGACGCCCAGTGAGTGGACTTTTATTTTATAAATGGATTTTTATGCAATTAATGTTTTATTAAATGCTTATTACGAGATTAATTATTTTCAAATCCTATTTATAAGTTGCATAATTGAATTCAATTGGTTTTCTTGAATATTTTGAGTATGATTTGATTTCGGGCATATAATTGAATTTTAGAATGATATTATGAATGTGAAGTTTGAATGGCTTGTGGAAATACGCATGGTTTGTCATTACGTGATTTATGAAAGGTTTTAAACCACCTAGGCACCCTAGAAATGTTGCCTTCAGGAAATTTATGCCGTTTACGGAATATAAGATTATGGATATTGGTTATTACCCTGTCTATGGACACAGTTACCTTGGAATAAGTCTGGGCGCGTATGACTTCACGACCCACAAGTCTCAGGAATGCTCGAACCGTGCGGAGCGAGGACGCGGCTCGAGTAAACTTTGTGTTTTCCGAGTCTTACGAGGACGCGACTCGGTTGACTTGGTGTCACTGAGTCTAGCGAGGAAATGGAATTGACGGTTTGATTAATGGAATTGACGGAAATGGAAGGGTATACCTAGGTGGCTTGGAAACAAATGTTTTTATACATCTAAATGACTTTGGTAGATATATTAAAGTGTGATTGATATATATATATATATATATATGTATAAATATGCATGTGTTGTTTCATTGTACGTATATAATATTGATTTGAATGTTTTTACAGCGGGGTTAGTATGTTCTTATACTATGTTTTAAAACTCTTTTTATCCACTCACATTTTTCAAATGTTTTGCACCCCCAGGCAGTAGGACTGTACCTGAGCACCACCACCGTCTTCCGTGACCTTGTGTAGGGTCCTTGATTCGAAGAACTTTGTAAATTAAATTGGTTTAGATGCTCTGAATTGCCCAAAACTTGTTGTGAGGCCGTAGGCCGTACAATTTACTTTTGTCAATATGTGAAATTTATCTTGTATGTGCTGGATGGTTGGGAGTATAAAATTGCATTTTATTTCAGGTGCGAATTTTGGGAATTGAGCCAATTATAGGGGAGACTCTGCCGAATTTTCGGCAGAAGTCAAACCTTCAATTATAATTTCTTTTGAATTTGTTGTAATTTGGGCAAATTGGTCAAGTGTGCCCGACACCCGACACCCGACAGGTGTCGGACACGCACAGGGCTTGACTCGAATTCCAAAGCGGAATTAAGGTCGAGTACTGTCATGATAATAGACATGGACGGAACAAGAAGCTTCCATATGATGTAATAGTATCTTCTCTTGTTATTTTTTTTTTCTTGGTTGTCCTTATCTAAAAATGTAAAAGTTACACGTCAAAGCAATTTCTCCATCATAAAGGTGACTTTTGGGGCCATCTGTTGCAAGTTACATCAAATTAAAAAGGATAATTTTCACTTCAACGAGTTTCAGTCTTTAGTACATGAAATTTTCTTCATCTCAGTTGCATACACAAAGTTGATTATTTTTCTACCACTTTCATACCTACGGTCAATCTTTCCAAGTCTATTAACTGCTGACGTGGCAATAAATATGTCATCTAGACCCACTCATATGATGTCATGTGGTTGGACAATATTATTTAAAAAAAGTTATCAATTAAATTTAAAAGAAAACATTTTTAATTAAATAAAGAAATTTTAAAAAATTAAATAAGCTGTCATCATCTTCTACCCCATACCCTAGCACTCTACCGTCTCCTCACCACCATTAAATTAAAGATTGACGGTATGTATGAAAGTGGTAGGAAAATCGACTTTATGTATACAACTAAGATGAAAAAAAACTTCATGTACTAAAGGCTAAAACTTTGTAAACTTTAGGGTAGTAAAGTGAAAATTACCCCACTACTAAAAAAGTGAGCATTAGAGGCAAATTATGCATCTGCCTCTATTAATTTTTATTAGGGACGGAAATATGGATTTGCCTATGTTAAAGTAATAGGGGCAGACATATAAAGCACCCCTATTAATTTTGTTAGTTTTATAGGCAGGGGCGGATCTACATTAGGGCAAGAGGGGTCAATTGACTCCTGCAAGCCTGAAATCCACCATTGGAGGGGAAGATGTTGACCCCTGCAAATTGCCCACAAACTGCTTGATGAAATGATCCAGAGGGCATAGCACACCAGCACAGCAGGCATATTAGCTTATTTCCATTTTCAACATTTATGGCGCGTTTACTAATCCGTAATCAAATCGAGAGGAATTGAATTGAGGAGGAATTGAATTGAGGAGGAATTGAAATGAGGCGGAATCAGAATTAGATTTCTGTTGAAGTTGTTTACTAAAAGCTGCGGAATCGGAATAGAATTCCATAAAGCTGTTTACTAATTCAGCAGAATCGGAATATAAATCAGTATAATTACTAAAATGCCCTTATCCCAAATCAAATATTTTATATACTTTTTTTAATAAAATTTGATATAGTATATAATAGTAAGAAAAAATTAAATTGCTTTTTTATTTCATAGACACACAAAAATGATTTTGTTTATTTTTATTTTTATAAATTTAAGTATTTCTATTAACTATTTTTTTTATAAATGTAAATATTTCTGCTATGTATTTTTTTATAAATAAATGTAAGTATTTCTATTAGTTAATCCTTAACACTAAAAATGATTTTGTTTTTATTTCTAGGGTTAAGGATAATCTTGGAAATAATGAAAGTAAGTGAGGGCATAAAGGGAAAAAAATTAGCATTCTGATTACTCCCTAAATCCGGAATCCAAATACCTCATCAATATAGGGAATCCAAATCACCCAAATCTTGGAATTGAATTCCATTTTTTGTGTGGGCCCCACGCACTTTTGATTCCTCCCGATTTTAGTAAACACGGGTATAATCCGTAATTGAAATCGGATTCCTTATTTTCATTCCGAATATGGGTTAGTAAACATGCCCTTAAGTAAATGTCTTTGTCCTTTTACTTTCATTTATTTTTATATTACTCTATTTACTTAAGTTTACAATGTAAATAAGGAAGTACCCCCCATTTAGATTCAAATAAAAATACTAGAAAATCAAATTCCCACCAAATCAAAATATGAAAAATCGGTTTTAGTGCAAAATACGATTTAGGCTAAAAATAATGGCTCATTAAGTCAATATATACTTCATACTAAAATCTCATAAAATCAAGTTTTCTTATTTGATGTGTAAGGAATAAAAACAGCCAAAAATTATATTGAGAAAATTATTATTCCGAAAAACCATTTTTCATACTTAGCCAATATTTTTACATAAAACAGATCTTCATGTATGATATGAATGTATGAAGGGACCTAAGGTCAATCTAGGTAAAAAGCCTTATATGTTCAATCCACAAAGAGTTTTACAAGAATAACCTAACTCTTACGTATTGAAGAAATATTTGCTTGAATAAGCTCCTTCTAAGACAGTACTCATAAGGGTCCAAAGTTTGAGAGCTAGAACCCAAAAAAAATGTAGATAAAGCCCAAAATCAAAATAACGACGGACCTAAAAAATGACGAGACGCCTTGGGAGGCGAAGAGGATTGCGCTAATTTTTTGGTTTATTATCACATTCTTAGAGATATTTCTGGTGTATTGCAGTGTGTGTCTATTTTTTGAAGTTGATGAAATTCTCTTTGATAATGAACATGAGTATTTTGTATGGTTTTATCTATTAACTATGAATTACAATATTTTCATTTCATTTCAATGGTCTATTTTGTATAGAAATTTTTTTAACTTTTTATACATTGACCCCCGGAATGAAAATTCCTGAGTCTACCACTGTTCATAGGTGGTAAAAAAGAGATATGTAAACCTGAATTCTGCAATTCCCAATGGTGGAGCCACAATGGGGTCAAATGAGCCCATGGCAACCATGGAAATAGGCTTGACAGTCCTTATTTGCTGGTGGTGGGACCCCATGAGGTGCACATAAGCTTCTCGATAAAAGTCCTAAAGGAGAAGCCACGAAGGACTTGCACGCGGCAATGTTGCGAGGCGAGGCTCTTTTGTTTTTAAATCGCCTGGAAAACGACATCATTTTGCAGTCTCTTGAACTTTTTTTAATGACCTGGTTGTTGCCAGTGACCCACAATTTTGAAACAAGCACTTTTGCCTTGATTTACCAACTCATTTTCATTCAAAATTTTAAAAATAAGCTGTTTTTTTTAAAAGCGCCACAACCCCAAACAGAGCTGCTAAGATTTTTGGTAGTGCCCAATTAAAACATTTAAAAGCATAATGCGCAATGAATATAGTAAAGGTGACAATTACAGACCAATTGGGTGTTTGGACTGGTGTAGGATTTTTGGTGTATTCCCAAATAGTTCTATGTTCAAACCCCAATAGTACATGTGTGTGTAAATTTTCTCCTTCCCTTCTTAACTTTGGCAATTATAGATTTTTAACTGAAAAATGAAAATGTTAGGCTTACTACATTTTTCATACCATATTTATACTATAACTTTAATAGAGAGTGGACCCCATTGTATTGGTGGGCTCCACCTTTATTAGATATGTGGTATAAGAGCATCTCCAACAGCCTCTTCAACAACTTTGGGATGCTCAAATAGGTGAACTACATCAGAAAAATTCCCTCCAATAGTCTCTTCAACCTTAGTCATCAAATTTGCAACTCCATTTTCTCTCTTCAAACCTGTAAGTGACTCGCTTCTTCAAAACATTTATTTTGTTTTGGGAGAATCAAAATCATATCAAAAGGCTAAAAACATTTATTTTTCTTGATGGGTTTGATGTAAATTTAATAAATATTATTTATTTTCTAGAATATTATCTTTTTAAAAAAAGAATGTTATTAATTATTATTGTTTTAAGTCAAATATTGTATTAATTGAATTGAAGAGTCCATACAAATTTGAAGGCAATGTGATACAAGAAAGTCTTGAAGGAACCATTAGAGATGAGATGACTTCTTGTGATACTTCTGAGTACGTTGATTTTCTTGGAGTTGATGCTTTTGATTTGAAGATTGCCAAGAACTTTGTTGATCGTGTCAATCTAATGGCTTTTGGATTGAACAGTTTTTGGGCTGCAAGGTTGTATACAATGGATAACTTGAATTGTTCTAGAAGGATTAAATATTCTAAGTATCTATTTCTTTGGAGTGGGAATGTTCAATTTCAAGGCCAAAGTTCTATAGACAGTTAGGCACAAAATATTAAAGTACCAAATAAGGCTCTTCAAATTGTCACGTAGGTCAACAAACTTCAATTTGAAGAGTTTTTTCTACCACTATTGAAGATGCTCTAAATGTGGTATAAAAACATAATAAACCTAGCATTACCTAAAGAAAAAAGTTCATTTAATTGTACATGCAACCTGACCAGACAATTTACTAAAGTCGACCGGTTGGGTTTACATTGACAATTACAAGACCATTACAGTCTAAAATTCTGAGTAGCCAGCTACCAACCCAAGAAACAAAACATTCACAACCATGCATTAATTTCAGACCATATCCTTCCATCTTAGCCACACCATAATTTTGTCTTTTTTCTTCATTTAATTTTTCTCATTCTATCTGATCCAAGAAAGCCTTTAGATTCCTATCAGAAGACCCACCTTCACTCACAGCCTCTCTTGCCAAACCCTTCCATTTCTTAGCATTTCTTCTCAACTCTTCACCAATCTCCCCACTTCCCATGACCATTTCTAAGCACCTCTTGAGCTCCTCACCTACCACAATCCCCTCATCATTTGGTGTCACCCTAACTCCAGTCTTCCACGTGTCCTCAATCAACTTGGCATTGGTCCCTTGGTCCGTCCACTGAGGAAACGCCACCACAGGCACCCCGGAAACCAGGCTCTCCAAGCTTGAATTCCACCCGCAATGTGTCACGAAACAACCCAATGAAGCGCTTGACAAAACCTCCACTTGGCTACACCATGGCACTATCTTCCCAAGCTCTTCCAACTCTTCTCTGCAGCTCAGTTTCTCTTCCTCCTTCTCGGCCTCCTTATCTTGTCCATTGCTTTCTTCTTTTTCTCTAATCACCCACAAGAACGGGCGACCGCTGTCCAGCAACCCTTTCGCGATTTCCTCCATCTGGGGCTTCGACAGAACGGAAATGCTTCCAAACGACACGTAAACCACGGACCCTTCGAGCCTCGAGTTCAGCCACTCGATGTACGAAGAGTCCTCTGATTTTTGGAAAAGATCGCCGCGGAATGACTTGTCGGATGGATCCTTGCCGTCCAAGAAAGCCGATGGAATCAATGGCCCGATTCCAATCAGATTGTACTTGTCAATTGCTTTCAAGGCCTCTGGCTCCAGCGCATCGAACGTGTTCACCAGAATGATGGGCTTGGTTTCTCTCTCGAGCAGCTCAAATTGCTCTTCAAACAAGGGCAGCGCGAAACCGTACGGATTTGAATCCACCATGAAAGAGGGAAGGTCACGGCTGGCGAGGGACAGTGGCAGTCCTGGTAATTCTAGTGCACATAAAGGGCCATTAGTATGAGTAGTACTAGTACTGTTCCGGATGAGGTCTTTGTAACCGCTAAAATAATAGTAGTAGATGTCGAAAACAGTGGCTGGCTGAATCCACAAGACCACGGATGGGAGGTGGAGCTCACCGCGCCGCCACCGCGGCCCAAGGGAGAAGGATTGTGTAGATTAGGCAAGTGTAGGGGCGGCCCTCCTTTGCACTAGACACAATAAGGTCGGTGATGGCTTGTGCACCGCGACGCCTAAGCTCCGACATGTAGTGGTTGGTATCATCGCCAACTTTGAATCCATTGTCGTAGCCGTCAGAGAAGAGCGAATAGGTCAAGCCATGAGGAGTTGAGCCATTCCCTATGCGGCGATGGGCAGAGAGGCTCGTGACATACGTGACATGTGCCCCGGTAGTGCGGACGAGATGCTTTGCGAACTGGAGGGAAGGGTTGATATGGCCTTGGGCCGGAAATGTCACCAGGAGGAACCTGTGTTGCACCATGGCGACGTTACGGTAGTGGAGGCGCGTGGCAGAGCTTGGGGTTGTTCGGACAATATTGGGGGTTTTTTTTTCGTCGGAAGACAATATTGGGTGGGTGTTTGTGTGTGGGCTTAGCTGAATGAAGTGAAATTGTTGTGGGATAATACGTGCAAGAGGGAGAGAATGTGGAGACTTAAATAGGGGATTGGGGAGAGAAAAGTGACGTCTGTGGTGACGAATTGAAAACGCTGACGACAAGAGAGATGACATGGTTATTTGTGTGATTTGCAATTTGTGGGCCTTGTCTGCATGCGTGTCCTATGTATATATCATTTTCAAATTTTTCACCAAGTTGAAAATATACACATGATATGGACATAAATTCATAAATTCATGATATGGACATAAATTCATAAATTCATGATCACAAAACTGATTAATATACACATGCAAAGTAGTATATGATTTTATTATTAAATGTGGTTTGATACGCTGGATTGGATTGAATTGAATTGTATTATATTAAACTACTTTGTAATATTAAGGATTTTGTATTTTACTTATATTCTCTAGTGGAGAAGATCAAAATCTTGTATGAAAAACAATATAACTCTCAATAGTGTAATTTACACATATGCTGCCTTGTCACATATATAGGATAGTACGATATATTAGATTTTTTCTTATGCGAGCATCTAGACGTTATTACTGTACGAACACCATATATTTTCTACTAGCCCTCTCTTCTTTTCTCCATATTTACAATAGCGTCAACACAGTAAAAACATCTGAACACCTGCATAGGAGAAGAACTAGTAGGTTGTGAAGTCTACAAAATAAACCAAATAATTGTAGTTAAATATTCATTACGAAATGACCCAAAATGCTGTTTTAGTTTGTTTTTCAAAAGAAAATGTTATTTTACTACTAGTGTGTTCCACTAGATTAGATTTGTGGTAAATTATTATTTAAATTCCTAACCAGACTAAGATTTGTAATCAGATTTGACTTCCTAATCAGATGAGAAGGATAATTTCAATCAATTTGATCACCATGACTATTATTTGGAATATGACAAAGATGGCGTCGCGAAAATATGGCTATAGGCGGAACCATAAATATTTTCATGGGTGGGATAGCTAAAGTTATTAGTTTAAAATTTAATGATCTTTTTTTTTTTTTTGTGTACTTCCAAATTCTAGTCTTTCTAGAAATAAAAACATACATTAAATCATATAAACCACGCTAGTTCGCCAATGAGGTCTAATCCAGTGGAAAAGGGCATTGACTTGCAGAACATTGATCCTAGGTTCGAATCTCCATGGCACCTTGGTAGTGTGTGCATATGAGAAACCCCCCTCCCCCTTGTAATTTATATTATTGCTTGTATTTTTTTGTTGAAAAAATACACACTAGTTCATAGTTTAATTGATTAATTTCCAATAAGTTTTTTCCTTCTTATATAAGCAATATTGGGTGAAGAGGAAATCGATCGAACTTAGGACCTTGAGTGCAAATTTAAATGTTAATTTCTAATAAGCATTAATTTAAAACAAATACATATCAAAATGCACCACAAATTATCAAAATGAAAATGACAAGACCCGACCCAAATTCCACTTGGAAATTTGTGTCTAACCCTGTGCGTGTCCGACACCTGTCGGCCGAGCACAATTGATCAAAATGCCATTTTTAAATAAAAGCTCAAAAAACTCTTTTTAAGATTTGACTTCTGCTGAAAATTCGATAGAGTCTCCCCTGTAATTTGCTCATTTCCCAAAATTTACACCTGTAACCGAGACAATTTTATAATCTCAAGCGTTCAGCATACATAATTAAAATCCACATACAATCAAAACAGTTAATTTGAATGACCTCCGGCCTTACAACAGCCCAGACTCAACATTGTCACCATTTCAATCCTAGCATTGTTATCCAATGGAATCATCAATTCTCAAAATATAAATTCGACAGTATTATCGTTAAAAATAGCATTATATAAAGAAATCTATTTAGTAGAAATTATTATCGAACATGCCTCAAAAATCAAATATCAATTGGCATTGGGCCCCCACACAAAAGTTTGAATTAAACTTAACTAAATATTAAATAAATTACGAATCCTAGACTAGTCTAGGTTGCCTACGTACCCTTTCTGAGGGGATCAAGCCACACGTAGTTCTTTTTAAATAAATAAAGTTTGAATCATACAGTACATGAATTAATATTCCCACACATATTCTAATATTAAACTGTCCCAACTATAATCAATCAATTAAAACCAGAACAAAAGCAGAATGGTTTCACAACAATCTCATGATTCAAGTAAACAGTTATAAATAGTATAACATCCTTGACTTTGAAAACCCTCATTCTTTGCCTCATAAATATGAAAATATATAATAAATTCCCCACCAATAAATATCCAAGATCAATCATTAATTTCTGTTTAAAAACATCTTAAATCTCAAAATACTTTTCACTCAGGTGTACCCCCAACCATATCCGTCAATTCCAAGTATCATACATGCCACATCCTTGCAAAACTCGGGGGACACGTGGTCGGCCCGAGACGCGTATCCTCACAGAACTCGGGGAACACAAAGTCAGCCCAAGATGCGTATCCTTGCAGAACTCAGGGGACACGTGGTCGCCCTGAGACGCGTATCCTCGCAGAACTCAAGGAACACAAAGTCAGCTCGAGACACGTCCTCGCTCTTCACGGTTTGGGCATCCCTGAGACACGTGGAGCATATTACAACTGGGTATCTAATCCGGAAGCAACAAGGGGGGGTACTCTTGTGGTGGGTTTGAAAACCATTTCCTCAAAGCTTATCAAGAAAATTCCGTTTTTTCACCGTTCTATTTTCACCACAATCCAAAATCCCAATCCAACAACTTATTAAATAATAATAATAATAATAATATAAATAACCTTTGAACTCTGAAACTTATCCATTATATTAAACCAATTATAACTCCTCACAACTATTCTCAAACTAGTCTCAACCATGTATAATATACTATTCAGAATTAATACTCAAAAAAATCAAATCCTAATTATCAAACAATAATTAAATATAGACAAAATAATCATGTAATAAATTAAATCCTTACCGAATCCACACCCGACAGTCCAACCACTCTCGACCCACTTACTCTCCTTAGTCATCCTAACCTTTTCAGTACTTTCCAAGAGACGAGACGGCCGCAAAAGGCCCTTGGTCAACTATCCGGTCAAACTAGTCATACTGGTCAACCAAGCCCGCGGGGCCCACGACCTCTAATTTCGATCCGAACCTTCCTAAAATCCAACAAAGTCAACTAATCATGTTCCAATGGTTTGGTCTCGATCGAACGGTTGGATTCCTCTTGATCGGACGATTAACGGTTACCAACCCTAAGATTGATGATCCGGAGTATCCGGGACTCTGATTCTCAATCCGTCAATTCCAATACGGTCCTAGCAATACGGTAAACAACATATGTGACATTGGAATTGATTCGACGGTCCTAACATATTGAACCTGGATTACGCATATTTGGCGTAAATCAGTTCGATAGTCGAACGACGTCCGAATTGGAATCTAAACATACCGGGACGCTCGGGATAACAAGGGAATCGCATTGGAACACAATGCCCTTCCACTACAGTGCCCAAGCGCTGGCAGCGCGTGGGTGTGTAGAGTAATTCCGGTAACAGAAAAACTCCACACCGCCGCCTACCGCTCCTAGTACATCTTCTTCTCATTGATTGGATCACTTTATTCAACGGCGGCATCCAATTTGGACGGCAACTGGCCGGAATTTCGATTTGAAATCCAGCAAAAATCTGGGTTACTAAATCGAACATCCTAGGCTACAAATCTATCCAATCCTACTTAACAGGCAACTAAAGCTCGAAGAGAGGGTGCATTTATATACATGATCCGTCGGAAATGGCTGTCGGAGGCGGAGGTGCGACGCCTTGAAAAATCGGTTGGAAACCAGTCAAAACTGCCCATGGGAATCGAGCTCTCTAGCGGGGTTTTCAGGTGTGACGTGACCGGGACGATGAGCCGGTTCGTTTGCGACCGGTGTCGTGCCTTGCCTTCGCCGGACGGCTTTGAATCGAAGAGAGAGGGTGACGGTATCGAGGAGAGAGAAAGAAGAGAGAGAGAGAGACGGCTGGGGTGGGTTCTGACGCGTGTCTGCGTCAGATTGGGGTTTTAGGGTTTTCTAAAATTTCAAAATACCCATTTTGCCCTTTTTATTCATTAAAGCTCGGAATCGTACATGCCGCCTTGCTACGAACTCGTTTGGACGAGCCCATCGCAATGGCGCCATCCGTTTTTCCAAATTCTTTTCCAAACTTAAAAGACCTTTTTGTTCCTCTTAAATATTAAATAATAATTTAAAATTTTCAAAATTCATAATTAATTCAAAATTATTTTATTTTATTTTAATTTATTTATTTCAATTTATTTTCTCATAATTAATATACGGCTCAATTCCCCAAATTTATTTCCGAATAAAAATTGTATTTTAAACCATTAAAATACTCTCGGGGCAAAAATGTCTTTTACCTGAATGATTTAATAATTTAATATTAATTTAGGAACGGGATATTACATAAAATATGTTCAACAACATAATTGAAAGTGTACCTATTTTAATGTGTATGTTTATTGATTCTTTGCAACTAATTTAATAAAAACTTTGATTTGTTTGGACTTTAATAGGTTAGTACATATTGGGCTATATATAAAACAAGTTAAATATATATATGTTTGATTTTTTTTTTTATCCCCAAAATCTTCCTGGGCTATAGGGATGGCAATGGGTCGAATCGGGGGTGGGTATGCCATTCCTCGAAAGATTCCTATTATTATATATAATATAATAATAGAAAATCTCTTTAATAATATATTTATATGTAATATATATATATTCTTAACGGGTCGAGTTTGGGTTGGGGATTAAATTATCATCCCCACCCCTCCCCGATCACCATACCCGATAATTTCCCCATACCCGTCTCCATACCCGTTTTTTGTCCTTCATACCCGACCCATTAGGGTCGAAGCCTCGCAAAGACCCTTACCTACGGAGAAAATTACCATCCCTACTGGGCTACAGTCCAGTATAGCCCTAGGAGTAGTTCCGCCTATATGATTCAAACATTATTCCTCCGATAATAATAATAATAATAATGGCCAATATGTCTACAAGTCAAATTTTGAATATAGTCCGCATAAAAAAAAATTCTGAATATAGTCAAAATAATTATTCAGTGAACAAAATCTGTTTGCAAGGCAAATTATGGTTGTGAATAAGATTTTCATCACAAAAGTAATCTTTGAAGACAACTCTAAAGCCATATCTAAATTCCGTAATTAGATACATTATGGGTGAGCTAAATTATAGCCCCAACAGATACAATGATGTTCCGAAGCCTTTGAAGACAACTCTAAAGCCATATCTAAATTCCGTAATGAGATGTCTAAAACCTTTGAAGATTTGTCCAAAAACATGGAAGAGGTGGCCAAATGATTAAAGTGTGTGGAAAAAGAGGATTGAGGATTGTTGTAAACCTTGTCGAAGGGAACAAAGGAGCACAGTCAAAACTCCATCATCCATTGAAATTGTTGGGCCATTTTACTTTCAATCAATGAAAAGTGAAAATATTTAAGAAAAGGTCAAAGCACAAGACAAAATGTGGATTTGATTATATATAAATATGTATGTGGGTATTTGTGTATGTATATCTGTAGACTTGTTTCCAAGTTGAGTTTTTCTGAGCATGTGCATTGAGACTGCTCTACACAGGTATTGATATTTGAATGAGGTTTGAATTTGAGTTTGGCTATTTAGAAATTACTGGCATAATATATTTTGTGTTAATGAGATATTTTGGTGGGTTTAAATTTACGGTTTTACAATATTGATTAAATAAAAAAAGTTTATATTGTTTTCCAAGAAATTGGAGAAGTTTTATTTATATGGTTTTCTTTATCGTATGCTATTACATGAGTTTACTGAGGTAAATTATTTTCAAGTATCGGTTGGCAAATATGTACGTATACAAAAGAACTTTGTTGCTTAGTGTTTTGACAGTTATTTCCTAAAACGGATGGGGTTATTTATGTTGAAAATAAACTATGTGTAACGCTTTGTTTTCGCCCACTCACATTTTCTGCTTTGCGCCCCCCAGGTTCTAGTTATCCTAGGTCGAGACTACCACGTCGAGGCATCGCCACTATTTGCGCAGTAGGAATTCTTCCTTTACCTTTCTCTATTTATTTTTCCCCGAGTTCTAAACATAAATCCTTAGATTGCTCTGTTAATGCCCACGTAGGGTTGAAATGGAGGTCGAAGGCCTATCTTGTAAACTGTATGCTTTGCATTGTGTGTGCTGCCTGTTGGGAAATTATTTTCTGTTGTTTTCACAGGTGAAATTTTTTGGGTTAAGTCCATTTTTTAGGGGAGACTGCCGAAATTTCAGCAGAAGTCGAATTGTCTATCCTTTAAAATTGGGGATAAATGGCTTTTTAGTAAAGTGGGTCCGTCATAGGTTAGTTGTCCGATGGGAAGCAGGGTTTGTCACTGATTCTGAGGGGGAATCCGGGGCGGATCCTGTCACAAAATTTCTTCAATGATGATTCTGATGATGATGACCTTCATCAACATAAGGTTGTAATGGCCTATCAACACCATAAGTTTTTTTTGGAGCAATATGCTCAACAATCCAAACATGGTGGTTCTGGTGTAGGTTGTGAATACAAGAATCGGAAGAGAGATCATAAGAGTCTCATAGAGGACTACTTCTGTGAAAGACAACTTTATCCCCCAGCGGACATTCACATCTTGAATGATGTTGTTGCACATGAGCCATACTTTTCCAGACGATAGACGCTTGTGGACAACAAAGTCTATCCCTAGAGCAGAAGCTATGGGCCGTTTTTTGAATGATCGCATATGGAGGCTCGGCAGACTCCACCGACGAGTACTATAGATTGGGTGAATCTGCAGCCCTTGAATGTTTGTGAAAGTTTTGTTCCGTTATTGAAGCTATGTATGGCCAGTGGTACCTCCATTCCCCAAATCCAGCCTACCTTTACAGGCTCTTGCACAAGACTAGTCGCAGAGGATTCCCAGGCATGTTAGGCAGTCTTGACTGCATGCATTAGGAATGGAAGAACTGCCCCACTGCTTGGGTGGGCCAATTTACCGGCTACAAGCATAAGCCAACTGTCATTCTAGAGGCAGTGGCCTCGTATGACACTTGGATATGGCATGCCTTTTTTGGAGCCGCCGGATCGAACAACAATATCAACGTCCTAACTCATTCCCCGTTGTTCAATTATGTATTCAATGGAGTGTCTCCCCATATCTAATAAGTTGTCAATGGAAATCAATACAATCTGGGCTATTACTTGGCTGATGGTATCTACCCTCGTTGGGCCACATTGGTTAACATGATTTCCCAACCGGATACTCCAAAAAAAAGACTATTTGCCCAAAAGAGGTTTATAGGAAGGATGTCGTAAGAGCCTTCGGAATACTTCAGGCTCAATGGGCAATTGTTAGGGGCCCTGCACGTATGTGGCGTAAAGAAATGATGACGTGCATAATATTGCACAACATGATTGTTGAGGATGAGTATGAGGATCTAGATGCGGAATCTAATGATGATGATAATTGTCCATGAACATCTAGAAGAGCAAGAGGAAGAGTTTCTTATGAGCTTGAGCCAACTATCACGTACGATATAAACTGAGACAGACAAACTATCTCAGACTACATGGTCCATCATAATAGAGTCCATGCTTCACAAGTTCATCACAATATAAGAAATTATTTGATCAACCACATTTGGAGATGCGAAGGAGAAGGGCAATGAGCTACATTGTGTGTTTGAAATATGTTTTGTGTTTGAATTATGTTGTGTGTTTAAATTATGCAAGTGTGTTTAAATTATGTAAGTGTGTTTAAACTATGTTGTGTGTTTAAATTATGAAAGTGTGTTTAAATTATTAAAGTTGTTTAATGAATTATGTGGTTTATCATTGAAATTAAAAAAAGACTAATCATAGAAAAATAAACAACAATTACAAATAAAGATAAACGATAATTATAAATAAAGATAAACAACAATTACAAATAAAGATAAAGGACAATTATAAATAAAGATAAACAACAATTACAACAACAATTACAAATAAAGATAAACACCAATTATAAATAAAGATAAACAACAATTACTACCACAATTACAAATAAAGATAAACGATTAGTTTTATTAGTCCCTGAACTTTGACTTGATTTGCATTTGGGTTCCTCAATTTTCAAAATCGTTCCCGTAGTCCTTCAACTTTAATTTCGTTAGGACAAATGGTCCTGCCGTCAATTTTGTTAACTTTTTCTGTTAAATGCAAAGGCAAAATGGTATTTTTGTATTAAAACCAAAAAATGAATACAAAATCATATCTTTAAAATAACAGTAAAAGAAAATCAAATAAAAACCAGCACAAAAAAATCAAAATCAAATCATCGTCCCCATCCCCCAATCTCATCGTCCTGACCCCATTCCAATTCCCCACCTCCATCGCATCATCCCCACTTCCACCGCTCTCTCTCTCTCTCTCTCTCTCTCTCTCTCTCTCTCTCTCTCTCTCTCTCTCTCTCTCTCTCTCTCTCTCTCTCTCTCTCTCTCTCTCTCTCTCTCTCTCTCTCTCTCGAATACCAGTCCTTAGATTAAACCCGGATATGTTTCTTGGTGGGAAGAGTGTGGCTGATACAAATTGGGGGCACATTATATGTTTATCTTGTTGTCTAGCAATGGCTGCCCAAGTTTTTTTTTGGTGAAAAGCGGGGGCCATGCACAGAGAAAAACTACAAACAAACTAAACGAGGTTTAGCAACCCCTACAATATCATCCATTAGGATTGGACCAGCCTAAGGGGGCACAATATCAAATAAGCACAATCCTAGGTCCACATTATAACTCCAATTGGCCAGGCAGTCCGCGAAGTGATTCTTCTCCTTATAAATATGATTGATATCACAGACATTCAACATAGTCATGAGGTTTTGACAGCTAGCAATTAAGCCAGCATGGGGATGAAGCTCATCAACTTCAGTTTTTTTGATTAATTGCACAGCTATGGCAGAGTCCATCTCAACAATCAAATGGGAAAGTCTTTTATCAGCAGCCAGCTTCAATCCAAAGAACAAACCCCACATTTCTGTTTCCAAAATCTATCCCTTTCCCAAGTTCACAGCAAAGCCACCCTTCCAATCTCCCATAGAGTCACGAATGACCCCTCCAGCACCAGTATCTCCAGACAGAGTTTTTCTAGAGCCATCAACATTTAGTTTAAAGAGACTATTTGTAGGAGGCTCCCAAGCAAGAGGAACTAGCACTTTGGATTTTTTTTTTCCACTGGGGACAATAGTAGAAGCAATCCAGTCATTAATTGCATGGAGAATTATCCTTTGTGGGTAAGTAGGCAACTCCTTATTGTCAGTAAAGATATATTGATTCCTCCATTTCCAAATAAACTAGCATGTGAACATGAACACAGAGGACCAAGGCAAACCAGCCCCCAGTTAGCCTTAGAACACAAGTTCCCCATAATCCATATTTGCATATTAGTAGTAGATAGATTAAAGAGTTGTCTAGGAGCACAGACAGTATCCCAAACCTATTGGGCTTTAGGAAACTCTCTGAAAAGATGGATGACAGATTCAGAGGGCCAACCACAGAGGCTGCAGGAGGATCTATGGTTAATTTTCTTCTAGTTCTTTGTTCATTTGTCTTGGCTTTATCTTGATAAACTAACCAGAAGAAGAATTTCAGATTTGGAGGCACTTTGGATTTCCAAAGCACATCCCAAAAGGGGTCAGTCCTACCAGCATCTCTGAACAATAAATCATAAGCAGATTTAACAGTGAAAACCCCATTAGAAGCAGAATCCCAGATATGTACGTCCGTCAAATTACTATCAAAACCAATAGGGTGACTAACAATCTTCTAAACCAATTCCTCACTAAGCATAGTTCGCAACTTGTCAACATCCCATCAATCGTCTTTCATGAGCTCAGAAATAGTACAATCAAGA
Organism: Prunus padus; assembly: GCA_024362665.1. Lineage (NCBI taxonomy): Eukaryota > Viridiplantae > Streptophyta > Magnoliopsida > Rosales > Rosaceae > Prunus > Prunus padus. The sequence continues at coordinate 15,131,941 of JANFAM010000020.1, forward strand.
TAGGCAGGGTTATGAGACCATCATGTTGGATGAGAGGGATGTTAGAAACCCACTGATCCTTCCAAAATTGGACAGTATCCCTTTTTCCAATCCTCCATATCATACCTTTCTTTAGTAAATCAGCTCCATGTAATATACCTCTCCAAATGGAGGAGCATGCCTTTTTTCCTTGCAGAGAGCTATCCAAGATAGAGTGTCCCTTCAAATAATTTTCTTCAAAGATTTTTGTCAAAGACCCGGATCCCCATTGTGAAGTCTCCACCCCAATTTAGCCAGTAGAGCTTGGTTCATATCTGAAGTTTTCTTAAATCCCAAACCTCCATTGTTCTTGGGGCGACAATCTAAGTTCCATTGGCATAGGTGAATCTTTTGTTTCGTTCCACTTCCACCCCAGAAAAAATTATGATTAAGGTGGTCCAAACTCTCACAATTGATTGCAGGGAGTTTGATAGTTTGCATAGCATATACAGGGATTGAAGCTGTAACCGCTTTAATCAAAGTGGCCTTCCCAGCTATCGATAGCAGCTTGCTTTTCCATCTAGCCAAATGCTTATTAACTTTATCAATTAGGCCATGATAAGTAGCTCTATTAATTCTAGAGTGTAGAAGAAGCACACCCAAGTATCTGCCTCAATTTGAAGTAAGAGGAGATCCACAAATATAGCTGATTTCTCTGGCCACATCATTGCATGTGTTAGGTGAGCAATAGATAATAGATTTATCAAAATTAACTGTCTGACATGAGGCTGTGCAGAAAATATCCAAGCATTGTTTCATAACCTTTGCTTGCTTAGAGTTGGCTTTAGCAAAAAGAATTAGATCATTTGCAAAAAAAAATAGGTGAGAAATTGCAGGACCAGACTGAGATGATTTCACAGGTTTCCATCTTTTACTATTCACAGCATCCAAGTTTTGATGAACATGAAAAATGACAAAGCAAAGCATTTGCAATCTTGTGGGAAAGGCAAGCACCAAGAGCTATGCATAGCAAGTAAAGGAGAAGTCTTCACAAGTTTACAACTTTTTTTCTTTGAACTTGAATTTTCAGTATCCACCTGAGAGACCCAAAGGACAAAACCCTCTTGGTATGGTCACTTAGAATTTTCAGCGATGGAGCATGTCTGGTACTCTCTACCCAGAAGGAACAATTCCAATTAGAAGAACAAGAGAGCAACATATGATGAGAGCTAGTTGTGTTAAAAGATTTGGAAGAAAATTGAGAAGGCATGTCAGAAGAGAGAGAGGAGGTGGGGGAGATTGCAGTGGGGCTAGTTGGATGGCTGGGTAGGGGTGCAAAAATCTAGGTGGGGGAGTAGAAATCGGGATAGAGGGAGAAGAGAGAGAGAGAGAGAGATTTAATTTTAATTTTTTAGTTTTGTAATATTTTAATCAATTTAATACAAAAATACTATTTTGCCCCTACATTTAACAAAAAAGATAACAAAATTGACGGCAGGACTATTTGTCTTAACGAAATTGAAGTTGAAGGACCACGGGAACGATTTTGGAAATTGAGGGACCCAAATACAAAGCGGGTCAAAGTTCGGGGACTAATAGAACTAATAACCCTAAATAAACATAAACAACAATTACAAATAATAAACATACATTAATAACCACTATGTGGAGGGCTTGGATAATAGTCTCCAGAGTTGTCTTCTGGATTGTAGGGGGAACTTGTATTCATGTGGGCCTCAATATTTTCGTTTTGATTATTCCCCCAGTACTTCTTCTTTCTTGGAGTAAATTTGGATAGGTCCATGGACATTATCCTCTGTTCATTGGCCTCCTTATCTTGTTGGATTTGATAAGCATGTTGCTCTTGTAGAAGCTCTAACTTTCGCCTCTTATCCTCCTTTGCCTCATTTCCTTGTTGAACCAATTCAAACAAGAACTTTCCACTTTGGTTGAGATAATCTTCAACACTTTTCCCTTTCTTTTTTTCATCCTTCTATTTATCTCATCCCAACGGCCTTGGAGTTGGCATGACCACATCATCCTCATCTTCCTCCAAATTGACTGTATTGCCACTATGAGTAGAATCTTTGAATGTTTGTATGGGAGATTCTCATGCACGGATCATTTTCCAAAAACTTGTGGTACACACGCAACCAAAATGAGTAGTTTGATTGATTGGTGCCAATAGCCCCATCTTCAGAGATAGAAACCCACCCTTTGCACAATGCCTCATCTTCTTGTGGTTTCCAATTCACACCTCTTTGGGGTTTTGGGGCCATTCTCAACAAGAATGAAAGAGGAGAATGAAAAAATATAACAAAGGGAGAAAGGAAAAAAATTATTTTTGGTGGATTATTTACCAAATGAATGACTATTTATAGAGTTTGGAATAAATTTAGGATTGGATCTGATTTAGATTAATTATAAATATTATTTTGACCGTTGAATTTAAATTTAAGCCGTTGGATGTGAAATTTTACCGTTCAAATTGCCTAAAATTAATCTTGATCGTTGATATGTGGATATAGTCGTTGCATTAAAAAAAACAAACAAACTCAGCTTTCAAATTGGGCCATTTGATTGCAATGGCTCTTTGTCCAGATGCTGCCACTTGTCGCGCAACAAGAATGCAAGGAGACAGCTTGTTGTCACATGGGGCCCGCCTATTTTTCCTCTTTCATGTGGGTTGGAGAGCAAGGATTTGGGCTCCACACAAATTATCAGTCCCGGCAAAACTTGGATTGGCATTCCCCAAATTCCACCAATTTCAAATTTCCACCCCTCAAAATACATTGGTTGGAGATGGGTTTTGGGCTCAAAAATTAAATTTTGAGTTTCCACCCCTTTGGTTGGAGATAGCCTAAGGCCCTTTTTTTTGTAGCACGTCTTCTTTCCGCCTCTTCAACTTATTGGGGCATTTTTTTCAAAATCTCTGCCTCCACAAGTGCTTTTAGAGGCCAATACTAAAAAAAAACTGTTTTTACTGTGCTGTGAGAATAAACATCTGTGAAATGAAGGAGTGAAGTGTTTGTTAATCTATATTTGTAAAATTTTTGTGAGTATAAAAAGTAGTGTCATAATGTTTGGTAAATTTTTTTCTAGAAGTGATGTGACTATGTATAATGACAAAAAATGATATGATATTGAAATTGATATTTATGTTTTTTTAAATTTAAAAAATTGATATTTATGTTGTTTTACAATTTTTTTTAATAATCTTAATAGTAAATATACACTTATTTTAAAAATTTTATAAAAAACTTGAGAAGGAAAAAAACCCATTTTCTTTGTTTTTCCTCTCGACCCTTCTTCTCCATTATTATCTTTTTCTCTCCTCTGAGTCTCTTCATTCAACAAACCAACAGCACAAAGGCATAGCAACAACCCAGCCGCCACCATCCCACCATCCCTACCCACAAACTCAAACCCACCCATCACGACCAAGAGATGCCTGGTAGTGACTTTGCACATTGAATTTCATCATCCCCTCTCCTCCGTCATATCCTTTTCGAATTTTTTATTTTTATTTTTTAAACAACACCCCAATTATACAAAACACAATGCCATCAAGATTCGGAGGAGGAGGAGGAAGAGGCTTGCCTAAATTTTTTTTTTTTTTAAAAAAAACATCCTAATTTCATCATCCCCTCTCCAGTCTATCCCTTTCTCCCCCATCCTAAAATTAAAAGAACACCCTTCACCCTCTGCCCCGTCAGCCTCCAGCCACCGCCTCCCAAACAATCGCCCTTCACCTCAAGATCTCCTCGACTCAACACTAGAAAACAGATCTGGGTGGGTGTAGGTGCTGGGTTAGGTTGGGTTTGTGCGTAGGGATGGTGAGTTGGGTTTGTTGACATGTCGAAAAAATAATATGGAGAGATGAGAGATCTGTGAGAAAAATGAGAGAATAATGGAGAGTGGGAAGAGAGAGCTACAGTGGACTGAAGTGGGAATGAAGATCCGATCGTGAAAAATGAAGAGGGTAAATCACGTCATTTTGTAAAATAAACGAGGACAATACAGTCATATTGAAACATTCATTAAAGAGCTCTGCGTGTTTCCATCCACAGCAGCTTTTAGAAGCTGCATCTCAGCTGCTTTTAAAAACTATTGCTAGTGACTCACAATTTTGAAAAAAAGAGCACTTTTGTCTTGATTTACCAAACCCCTTTTCATTCAGAATTTTAAAAATAAGCTGCTTCCATTAAAAGCACCTCAACCCCAAACGGAGCTACTAAGATTTTTGGTAGTGCCCAATAAAAACATTTAAAAGCACAATGCGCAATGAATATAGTAAAGGTGACAATTATAGACGAATGGGGTGTTTGGACTGGCGTAGGTTTTTGGTGTGTTCCCAAATAGTCCTATGTTCAAACTCCCATAGTACATGTGTGTTTAAGTTTTCTTTCTTCCCTTCTTGACTTTGGCAATTACAGATTTTTAAAAGAAAAAAGTTCATTTAATTGTATATGCAACATGACAAGACAATTTACTAAAGTCGATCGGTTGAGTTTACATTGAGGATTTGGATCCTCTGCTTGGATTTTCTCTATCATGATCTGCTTTACTTTTCTTCTATGCCCGCCACCTCATTAAAATTTCATCTAAGGGACTCTAATGTTGATACATCACACACAAAACCCACATAGCTCACAATTTTTATTTATAAAAAAAAAATCCCATTTGAACTAACTTGAATTAACGTGGTCTTCTTCCTTCATCATTTTTTTTCAGCATCCCAGCACGCTCTCCTTTCCAACCTCACGGTCTCTCCTCTTCCCATATGAAATTCAATTCTTGCTAATGCCCAAAATTTCATCGTGCAACTATGGTACTACTTTCATATTATAAACCCAACCCAATCTCTCAAGTATGAAATATGAATAAAAACATCTGAATAAAATAACAAAAAGTGAGCACAGTTGGCTGCATCTATTTTTCTTGGAAAACGAATGGCCGTACTAGAGCAATCTTTACTTAAGTATAGATCTATTATTTTAATTTTTTTTCCACAGAATTTCTTGATTTTGTAATTCTAGTTATGTTTTTTTTTTAAGAAATGAGTGTAGGTTTATATTCCGATTCAGTTCAATTTTGATACGGGTTACGTTTGAAAACCATGGTTGAAATGGCTATAGTGGTCACGTACGACTCATTTGACATCTTCTCATCTTTCTTTGGTGGTAGCCCATTCGGTGAGAATATTTGTGTTGTGGTTCTTATTTTGTGAAGAACAATTGTAGTCACTGGAATTGTGTTTGTTTCTATGACGAGAGTGATAGTAGAAGAGGACTAAGATAGAGGCATGGAGAAGATACTGTGTCTTTGGAAGAAAGATAAATTGAAAAGAAAAACAACGGAAGAGAAAACATCTGCACACGTTAGGTTTAGGAATTGTTTTTTTCAAAAAAAAAAAAAACTTGTGAGGCATTTAGGTTTTGTGTGTGACGTGTCAAAATTAGTCTCTTAGATGAAATTTTAATGAGGTGGTGCGCATAGAAGAAAAATAAAGGAGATCATAGCAGAAAAAATCCAAGCAGAAGAGATTTGGATCCTTACATTGACATTGACAAGACAATTACAGTCTAAAATTCTGAGTAGCCAGCTAACAAACCAAGAAACAAAACATTCACAACCATTCATTAATTTCAAACCATATCCTTCCATCTTAGCCATACCAAAATGTAGTCTTTTTTCTTCATTTTGTTTTTCTCATTCTATCTGATCCAAGAAAGCCTTTAGATTCCTATCAGAAGACCCACCTTCACTCACAGCCTCTCTTGCCAAACCCTTCCATTTCTTAGCATTTCTTCTCAACTCTTCACCAATCTCCCCACTTCCCATGACCAATTCTAAGCACCTCTTGAGCTCCTCACCTACCACAATCCCCTTATCATTTGGTGTCACCCTAACTCCAGTCTTCCACGTGTCCTCAATCAACTTGGCATTGGTCCCTTGGTCCGTCCACTGAGGAAACGCCACCACAGGCACCCCGGAAACCAGGCTCTCCAAGCTTGAATTCCACCCGCAATGTGTCACGAAACAACCCAATGAAGCGCTTGACAAAACCTCCACTTGGCTACACCATGGCACTATCTTCCCAAGCTCTTCCAACTCCTCTCTGCGGCTCAGTTTCTCTTCCTCCTTCTCGACCTCCTTACCTTGTCCATTGCTTTCTTCTTTTTCTCTAATCACCCACAAGAACGGGCGCCCGCTGTCCAGCAACCCTTTCGCGATTTCCTCCATCTGGGGCTTCGACAGAACGGAAATGCTTCCAAACGACACGTAAACCACGGACCCTTCGAGCCTCGAGTTCAGCCACTCGATGTACGAAGAGTCCTCTGATTTTTGGAAAAGATCGCCGCGGAATGACTTGTCGGATGGATCCTTGCCGTCCAAGAAAGCCGATGGAATCAATGGCCCGATTCCAATCAGATTGTACTTGTCAATTGCTTTCAAGGCCTCTGGCTCCAGCGCATCGAACGTGTTCACCAGAATGATGGGCTTGGTTTCTCTCTCGAGCAGCTCAAAGTGCTCTTCAATCAAGGGAAGCGCGAAACCGTACGGATTTGAATCCACCATGAAAGAGGGAAGGTCACGGCTGGCGAGGGATAGTGGCAGTCCTGGTAATTCTATTGAACATAAAGCGCCATTAGTATGAGTAGCACTAGTACTGTTCCGGATGAGGTCTTTGTAACCGCTAAAATAATAGTAGTAGATGTCGAAAACAGTGGCTGGCTGAATCCACACGAGCACGGATGGGAGGTGGAGCTCACGCGCCGCCACCCCCGCCCAAGGGAGAAGTATTGTGTAGATTAGGCAAGTGTAGGGGCGGCCCTCCTTTGCACTAGACACAATAAGGTCGGTGATGGCTTGTGCACCGCAACGCCTAAGCTCCGACATATAGTGGTTGATATCATCGCCATCTTTGAATCCATTGTCGTAGCCGTCAGAGAAGAGCGAATAGGTCAAGCCATGAGGAGTTGAGCCATTCCCTATGCGGCGATGGGCAGAGAGGCTCGTGACATACGTGACATGTGCCCCGGTAGTGCGGACGAGATGCTTTGCGAACTGGAGGGAAGGGTTGATATGGCCTTGGGCCGGAAATGTCACCAGGAGGAACCTGTGTTGCACCATGGCGACGTTGCGGTAGTGGAGGCGCGTGGCAGAGCTTGGGGTCGTTTGTGTGTGGGCTTAGCTGAATGAAGTGAAATTGTTGTGGGATAATACGTGTGAGAGGGAGAGAATGTGGAGACTTAAATAGGGGATTGGGGAGAGAAGTGACGTCTGTGGTGACGAATTGAAAACGCTGACGGCAACAGAGATGATAGCACATGATATGGACTAGTATATGTCTGAATGGTCGGAAAGACAAGTAGTACATAAATTCATGCGAAAACTCTGTTTATGCATTATTTTTTTGACATGTAAATTCTACTTAATAATACTTTAATAAATTAATGTTTTTATCTTTTAATACAAATAAAATAATAAAATAACGCACGCCATGTATAAAATTAATTCAGCTTAGCAGAGAAGAAAAAAAAGCATTGAATGAGAAAATCAACTCGATTAATATACACATGCAAAGTAGTTTATTATTAAATGTGGTTTGATACTCTGGATTGGATTGAATTGTATTATATTAAATTACTTTGTAATATTTAGGATTTTGTATTTTACATATATTCTCTAGTAGAGAAGGTCAAAATCTTTGATTTCGCTTGTATGAAAACCAATATAACTCTAAATATCGTAATTTACACATACGCTGCCTTGTCACATATATATCATAGTATGATATATTAGATTTTTTCATATGCGAATGTCTGGATCTTATTGTCGTTTGGACGTCATGTATTTTCTATTACCCATTTCTTCTTTTCTCTCTATTTACAATGGCGTTAATAAAGTAAAAACGTCTAAACATCTGCAAAAGAGAAGAACTGGTACGATGTGAACCATACAAAATAAACCAAATAATTGTAGTTAAATACTCATTACTTAATGACCCAAAATGCTGTTTTAGTTTGTTTTTCAAAATCAAATTGTATTTTACTACTAGTGTCTTCCACTAGATTAGATTTGTGGTAAATTATTCTTTAAATTCCCCTAACCAGACTAAGATTTGTAATCAGATTTGACTTCATAATCAGATGATATTATGATTAATAATTTGTGTTCTTGTCTTCAGCCATAAGCATGTATTCGTTTTCAATTTTTCATCAAAGTTCAAAAGAACGTAGCATGGACTGGTAGGTCTGACAGGGTCTGAGGGAGGGAGAAGCAAATTTAGTGACCACAAACTGATTAATACGCATGCAAGTATTCGATTTGCTAAGTTATTCCCATTTTGTATGCCAAATTGGATTCCACTAGAAATATTTGTTTTTCCACAAATAAAAAAACCTAGTACTATTGCCCAAAGTAAAAGAATTAGTCTACCTATATGCCTACCTTTACTTCTATTTCACCAAAAACATAGAATAAAAAACCTATCCCAAGATGAATACCTGATTTCGCCTTTGGATTCACATTAAAATTCATAATTTAATACCATAGAAACTAAGAATTAGACTAATTAAAAACAGTAGTTAATTCAATTTTACATCATCCTTCTCTATTTCTAATTTCTAACTTTCTTGATTGATGATTTCTCTCGTTTTTGTAGTAATTTTTTTTTTGTTTGGAGTCGTCACATGTGTTCTTGTGTTCGTGCATGTGTCATTTTCAGTTTCTCATCAACTTCAATGGACTAGTAGGTGTGATGTAGTCAGAGGAACAAGTAATAAACTCACACTACAAAAAAAAAATCAAGTAGTTACTTTTTTATTGGTGGCTATTGGTATCTTTAGTCACCTTTTTTGTTGACTAAAAGCTTTAGCCACGGTGCAGTTATGATTTTGGGCTTCGTTACGTATGAAGCCGTGACTAAAGGCCATTCTCACCATTTTAACAACATTCGTGACAAGCATTTCATTGACTTTCAACACCATCTAAAGTATAGTGGGACCCATCATAAAGCCAATCAAACTTCTCCAATTTATACATATATTTTATTAAGTATTTGAATGGTTGGTATATTTCGTACTTTTCATATATTTTTATTAAGTATTAAAGTATTAAATTTATATTTGTGTATTAAATTTATTAAAAATAATTACAATTTCTATTCGTATGTTTCTTACTTTTCATTTTCCAATGATTAATTAATAAAATATGCAGCTATAAAGATATTGTTTATATTGATGTTTGGACTTGATTGCAATTTCATTAGAATTCAAAAAACAATTCAATAAAATATTGAGTTTCATTGCAATTTCTTCCTCTACAGTAAACGTATTGACTTTGATTTCATCTTCATTACAATTTGCACATATTCAATAAACATATACGACTTGACCCTTTGAATCTCCACCACCTCAATGCCCAATTTGGTATGTTTAACTTATGATGTCCGCATCCAAACAAGCCATACCAGTAGAGCCTAGAACACGGAAAATCACCTCATCAGATCACCAATGAAACGAGAAGGGTCCACTACTTAACGAGAGTGATGAACTGTCAACAAATCTGCAGTAACAAAACTGTTAAGAATTATCTTTGTAATATATTTGTAATATTTACTTTCTTGATTTAGTCTAGATCAAATCCCATCAAAAGTGGATCATGAATTCCTAGCCTTAGAAATAGGTGTAATTGAATCTTGTATTTGTATATATACCTTGTATTGTTGACAATGAGTGCAATCAAAAAATCATTTACCCAATTGTCTATTATTCAAACTCTAGTAAATTCATCCTTCAATCTTCCCTAGTTTGGTTTCTTAAGATGGTATCAGAGCCCCATCATGATGCCTGATTGCTCTTTTCTCAAAAACACCATGTCAAATCTAATCAAATTTTCTGTTGTCAGAAAACACAAAATTCAATTTTCAAACACCATGTCAAATCAAACACTTCCAGAAAAGACAAAACCCAATTCTCAAAAATTTCCACGGCATTAAATGCATATTTGACTAAGCATCAGATGCATCACCAGCAAATGCATCATCATTATGATCATCATCACCAACAAATGCATCACCAACCAAAGCATGCTTCCAGCGCGGACCACAAGGTGCTTGCCTTCTTACATACTGCCAACGCAGCAAATGTTTCTACACGTCCAACCCAAACTTCCAATTGGGGCCAACAGTCTCAAAGCTTTCATGCGCCGACCCAGTTCTCCAATTCAGTCTTCCCAACCGAACCCAACAAATGGGCCTTTTGCAAAGGAGCTTCAACAACCTGCTCACTATAATGCATGCAAACAGTGTCCTTGGTAATAACAATTCTTATGCAAATGCTTCAGGTTTGTCATCTTCTACAAATGTCTCAATTAATTCTGCCTTCACTAAACCTTGGATTTTGGATAGTAGAGCCACTGACCACATCACCTCTGATTCTACACTTTTCACTAAGACAGAATCTTGCCCAATACCCATTGTTAATTTACTCACTAGATCCACAGTCCCAATCACTTCCATTAGCACCGTACCTGTCAACTCAGACATCACCTTAGACAAAGATTTATGTGTTCCTTCATTCCGCTTAAATCTCATGTCTGCCAGTAAAGTCACTAATTCTTTAAACTGTTGTGTCCTTTTGTTTCCCACTTTCTGTGTCTTGCAGGACTTGGCTACGGGGAAGATAATTGGCTCGGGTAAACAACATGGTGGTCTCTACTACATGTCTCCATTACAGAGAACACCTGTCTCAAATCAAGTTTCACACCCCACCAGTTTGTGGCATATGTGACTTGGTCATCCGTCGTCTTCTCGTCTCAAATTGGTAACTCCATTCCTGACTTCAAAAAATATTTCTTTTGATGATAATTGCAGTATTTGTCCCATGGCCAAACAAACAAGACTTCCATTTCCTTTAAGTTCTATGTCAACACATGCTGCATTCGATTTGTTACATTGTGATATTTGGAGTCCACACAAAGTTCCCACACATTCAGGGGCACATTTCTTTTTTATCATTGTGGATGATTTCACAAGATGCACATGGGTATTTTTGATGCAACATAAGTCTGAAACTCAACATCTTTTAAAATCTTTTGTTGTTTTTGCTCATACTCAATTCTGTGCCCAAATTAAAGCCATCAGAGTTGACAATGGGTCTGAGTTTTTTCCATGAGAAATTTTTTTCAAACTAATGGAATTGAATATCAATGCATATGTGTTTACACTCCACAAAAAAACGGAGTTGCCGAACGCAAACATCGGCATATTCTCACCATAGCACGAGCCTTATTGTTCCAATCTCACTTACCTCTTTCTTTATGGGGAGAATGTGTCTTAACCGCTGTCTACCTAATTAACCGCCTACCATCACCACTTTTATCCACCAAGTCACCTTTTGAGTTGTTATATAACCGGCCACCATCCTTTGATCACCTGAAATTATTTGGTTGTTTATGTTATGCAACTATTGTTCATCTTACTCCAAAATTTGATCCCCGTGCCAAACGCTACATATTTGTTGGATACCCGACTGGTCAAAAAGGCTATAAACTTTACGATTTGGAGACCCACAAGTTTTTCGTAAGTCATGATGTCAAATTTTGTGAAACCATTTTCCCTTTCTCATCTATTTCTACACCACCCAATCCCAATTTTGTGTTCCCCTCATCATTTCCTAACATCACTGACAATGGGCCATCCTCACATCTCTTTCCCACTATCAATCAGCCAACCCACTTGCCAAATTCAACAGAGCACTCACCTAACTTAAACCCCCATGTGCCTGACACACACGACCATGTGTCTAACCCACCAGTTAACCTTACCCCACCTGCCAGCCCGTTACTCCAAGCACCACATAATCATATCCTACCTACCTTACCAGATAATTCCATCACCCATACCTTACCAAATAATCCCAACATACCTCTGTTAACCCATCACGATTCACCCGTGTCCCCCCCATCCACTTCTTCTGCACACTCTGAAGTCCCTTCACACTCGGTCAACCCAACTCCTCTCCATTCATCCTTTTCCGAGCCCACACTTCAACCCACACAATCTATACCACCTCCGCGTCAGTCCCTTCATCCCAAACACCCTCCGGTATGGCATAGCAACTACCACATGTCTAACCAAGTCAATCATTCTGCCTCGACGCCTCGTTCTTCAAGTACTCAATATCCCCTTTCTCATTTTCTTTCTTACTCTCGCTTTTCTTCTGCCCATTGTGCTTTTCTAGCTAACATTACAGGTCCCACCGAGCCCACCTCATATGCACAAGCTATCCATGATCCAAATTGGCAACATGCCATGCATGTAGAATTAGAGGCCTTGCAGTAAAATAACACATGGAGTATGGTTCCTTTACTTGTTGGTCATAAACCGATTGGATGCAAATGGGTCTACAAAATCAAATACAAGTTTGATGGTACCATTGAACAATACAAAGCTCGGCTAGTTGCTAAGGCCTACACTCAGGTTGAGGGCATTGATTACCAAGAGACCTTTTCCCCCACAGCAAAACTCACCACTCTCCGATGTCTCATTACTGTTGATGCTACCCGCAATTGGTTCATCCACCAGTTGGAAGTCCAGAATGCTTTCCTTCACGGAGATTTACACGAAGTGGTTTACATGGAGCCTCCTCCTGGTCTTCGCCGACAGGGGGAGAACATTGTATGTTGGCTCAATAAATCCCTCTATGGACTCAAACAGGCCTCTATAAACTGGTTTTCAACCTTTTCAGATAGTGTACAAAAGGCTGGTTATCAACAATCAAAGGCTGATTATTCACTATTTACCAAGTCCGGGTAATTCATTTACTGTAGTGCTTATCTATGTTAACGACATACTTATCACAGGAAATGATCTTCAAGAAATGGAACGTCTCAAAAAGTTTCTTCTCCAACGCTTCTGTATCAAAGACCTCGGAGATTTGAAATATTTTCTAGGCATTGAGTTCTCCCGTTTCAAGAAAGGTATTTTCATGTCTCAGAGAAAATATGCACTAGATATTTTGCAAGACTCAGGACTTATAGGCTCACATCCAGACAAATTTCCTATGAAGCAAAATTTGAAGCTTACTCCCATAGATGGAGTGTTGCTAAATGATCCAATTAAGTATAGAAGATTGGTTGGGAGACTGATTTATCTTACCGTCACAAGACCTGATATAGTTTACTGTGTTCGAACATTGAGTGAGTTTGTGCATCAGCCTCGCAAACCTCATTGGGATTCCGCTTTACGGATCCTTAAATACATCAAAGGTACTCCTGGTCAAGGTTTGTTTTTTCCTGCCTCCAACAATCTTTCCTTGAAAGCCTTTTGTGATTCAGATTGGGGAGGTTGTCGTGCCACTAGAAGGTCAGTTACTGGATATGGTGTATTTCTTGGAAACTCTCCCATCTCATGGAAGTCTAAGAAAACAAAACATTGTTTCTAGATCATCAGCATAAGCCGAATATCGAGTTATGGCTAACACATGTTTGAAGCTCACTTGGCTACGCTATATATTACAGGATTTAAAAGTCCCGCAAAGAGCTCCAACATCATTGTTATGTGATAATCAGGCAGCTTTGCATATTACAAAAATCCAGTCTTCCATGAGCATGTGAAGCACATTGAAATAGATTGTCAAATAGTTCGAGAAAAACTGCAAGCTGGAATGATTAGGCCTTCATATGTACCAACATGCTTCCAGTTGGCAGATGTATTCACAAAAGCCTTGGGGAAAGATCAATTTGTGACACTACGTGACAAGTTGGGACTTCATGACATTCACTCTCCAACTTGAGGAGGAGTGTTAAGAATTATCTTTGTAATATTTACTTTCTTGATTTAGTCTAGATCAAATCTCACCAAAGGTGGATCACGAATTCCTAGCCTTAGAAGTAGGTGTAATTGAATGTTGTATTTGTATATATACATTGTATTGTTGACAATGAGTGCTATCAGAAAATCATTCACCCAATTGTCTATTATTCAAACCCTAGTCAATTCGTCCTTCAATCTTCCTTAGTTTGGTTTCTTAAGAGAAGGGTCCACTACTTAACGAGAGTGATGAACTGTCAACAAATTTGCAGTAACAAAACTACTTTCATACCCATACCAAAAAAACTTGTGCACATTACATATATGGGTAAAAATATATGAGATCAAAATGACAAAAGCGAACCAAATAGTGCCCACAAACTTCCTTATCATCCCAAATAAGTTCCCTGCCTCCCTTCCTCTGTCAAACTATGTGCTGGTTAATCAAAGCAAGAATAAGCAATAAATAAATAAATAAATCTCATTAGAACCACTATTTTTAGAATCATCAAAATTTACCAAATTATAAAATCCAAATGCTCGAGGATGCATAAATAACAAATGGGTATACAGAATAGCAACAATTAATTAGTGTTTATGCGAGTTACATGTGCCCAGAAGTTCATCTTGCAGAGAAGGAAATTCATAAGTCCTTCCAGCCAAGATATATTGATAGATAGAACAATGGTTACTCATAAAAGGTAACACAACCACCAACTCAGATTCTCAAGAATCCCTCAATTAAAGATTTGTATGAGACAAAACACAGATCTAGCCCAAATCAAACAATGAGTGTTACATTTACAGAAACCCAATACTTACCCCATCTCCCAATACAACGTAACCCAAAAAAACAACGATTAAATTTAAAACTAGACCCTGAGGGCATGTTTGGTAAGGCTCACTAGATGGGACTGTGCTAAATAGAACCTGAAGCCCATGTTTGGTTGGATGAGGGACTAACTTAAGTGGGCTTGTAGAGTCCAATAGTTAAAAATACTCCTCACTCGCTCTCCTTATACAGAGAAGCTGAAAATCGGTTCGCAAAATTAGCCCTTCGCTAAATTGAACACGCTCTCTCTCTGGTTCGCTACTCAGCCTCTCTCTCGTTCGCGCGACTCCGCCTCTCCTTCGTTCAACATCGACTGCTCTTCTTCGAATCTTAATCCAGGCAAGTTTTTCTGATCTCTCCTTCAACTTCTCTCCCTCGTTTAAGATTCCATTTTTACGTTAATTAGACCCAGTTGAAAATTTCTGAAACTTCATCCTCATCGATCAACCCAGTCATGATCCCTGAGTAGTAATTTCTCTCTCTCTCTCTCTCTCTCTCTCTCTGATGAACAATTGCACATTTTTTGTCATAGCTTAGTTTCTGTGTGATTGTTTTATGGCTGTTGATAATGTTAACCCTGTTCAATCTGATTAGATCTGGATTTTGGTCAAACCCATAAATTTTTATTTTTGTGCCATTTTGGACATCTTTATCTTGGTGCCATTTTGGACCTTCAAACTGGACTGCAAGAAGCTTCTGTTTCCAAGAAAATGACATCTGTCCCTGCGATTTGTACTGAAACAACTAGGACCAAAACTTGAAGCCTGCACACGCCTAGAGCTGCTGCAAGGAGCAACTGCTGTTGTTATGCTTATTTTGTTTCTAATCAACATGGCCATGGCCTCTGCGTAACAATCCAAGTTTGGATTTGGATTTGGATTTTGGTCAAACCCAGAAATTTATATTTTTGTTTTTCAACTTTTGGGTATGTGGGATGGCTTTTAATTTGGCCATTTGATTAGAAATTGTTTGTTTTGCACAATTGTTTAGTAGTATCTTAAAAACTAGAAGAAAGTTCTTATGAAAATAAATTTTGTGGATCCTTTTTTTGTTGGGATCACATTTCATTTCAAGCTATCTGCAATTTTGATTGTAGTGAATACAAAAGCTGTAATAACAATGTATGAGATCCATGGACTCTGATTAATAAGATGAATATGTTAGTCATACTTTTGAAATGATGATATGCTGCCATGGAATTCATATTATTAATAAGATTAATAAGGTGTTTTTCTTAGGCACCTATAATCACCTTGAGTTATTTGGATGATATGCTGCCATGGAATTCATATTTTTGTTGCCCTGTATAATTTTGTCTCAATTTGAAGAAACATTAATTAGATATGCAGGGCATAGTTGTTGACATATTCTGACAAAGTAGGTGTTTTTGCTAATAAGATTTGATTGTTAATGTTTTATTTTAGTTATTTCCCCGTAGTTACAGTACTGAAGCATAAAGTTTGAGGTTCTAATTAGTTCTTTTCCTCCATTTTGCAGTGACTATCTTTTTCGAACTTTTGTTCATTGGAGATTCCGTGTGGGCAAGTCATGCCTTCTACTGAGATTTGCGGTAAAAAGTTCAACAATGTTATATATAGGATGATGGTTTTCTTTGTGCCATGCTTCTCTTATACACACACCTTTTCTTTTTTGGATGAGGCCTTGGGTTTGTTACACCTTCTGAAAGGAAGAAGTTGGGAGAGCTGTTTGATTGTTTGATTCCTATTAATCAAATAAATTTCTTCTAAAAGATTACACAAAGGAAGATTAGTGTTTGTTTTATGCTTGCTGTGGAGTTTCTTTTGTAGGAATGATAAGTTGGGATTGTAGGCGTTTTAGAGAAAATTCTTTAGTTCTTCGTACTTTCTGACTTGTTTAAGAAAGTCTCTGTATCCTATCAAAGACAATTACTTGTGTGTTTTGTCCTAGAAGTTGTTATTTCTTTCCGGTGGAGAATTATGTGGATGCCAACATGGTGTAATTCATCTTGATTGGGGGAATATGAGTTGATGTAATGTGAGCTCTATTTAGTGGTTGTGAGCTCATTTTCTACAACGGAGCTTCCCAAGAGGGTCTTGAAGCTTCATAGCAGCCATGAAGAGCTTGATGAACATGTCACCATTAGTGGTTGTGAGCGCATTTTCACAACCATTTGGTAGGCAAACTCTTCCGATGGGAAATTTAGAATGTGGAAGCCAATATCATAGCCTAATTTTTGGTCTCTGAGGATGGGGTTTTGAAAGAGCAGGACATTGTGAGGGGTTGTGACAATGGTGGCCTCCACTCCATGGGATGCAAAGAGTCTGGCTAAATATCATGGGGATCAAGTGACCGCCAAGAATGTATGGGAAAAATAAAATTTCAAGTTTGGATTCAGTTTGTAAATCCATTTTTTGGTGTTTAACAATTGCACCAAGCTAGCTCTAATCTCCTCAATCCATTTTTTGGTGTCTATCTTTCGTAGAACTGAGAATTATGTAAAACTCAATCTCGGATCAATGAGCAATGTTGTTAAAGGTGATCAGACACACTTATGTATGATCTACATATATAAATGAGTTTTGTTTGGAGGAAAAGAAATGTGCATGTTAATTTCTAACTTTTGCATATATAAAGTGTGCATGTCAATTTGGTTTGGAGGAAAAAAATGTGCATGCCAATTTGGTAATTATAATAACAAAAAATTTATATTTAATTTTTTAAAAAATTATTATTTTAAAAAATTAAAAAATTATTTTTTAACACAAGACCAAACATGCGCTCACTATTTTTACAATCCAGAATCAAACTGACACCAAAGTGGAGTCGGGACTTAATCAATTTAGACTTAATCCAATTTGTAGGGCAATCCAGCTAACTGGCGGGTCCCGTGATTTACCCATCACGACAAATCTGCATCAAACGCGAATTCAGACATAGTACCAAGGAAAAAGACGAGAATGAGAAAAGAAAAGAAAATAGACAAAAGTGGTAAAGATAGACTTGAAGCAAAAAAGAGAGAAGTTTCGAGAGGGTGGTTAAGAAAATATAAGAGAGAATTTAAAGAGAGTGCTCAAGAAAATAAAAGAGAGAAGAGAGAAATGTAAGGAAAAGAAAAGAGGAAACATCATGTAGGAATCTTGGGAAGAGAAAAAGAGAGAAGGCATTGGTATGCATTTTTTATTGAATTTTTTGTGTTGATCTGTGCCTTTTATTGTAATATTTAATTTTGGGTCATGCTAGGAAGATCAATTTTGTGTACCAACTCTCTAATAGAGGTGGAGTCCATCAATATAATGGGTCTCACACTCTATTTGAGAGTTGATACACAAAGTTAGTCTCCCTAGCATTTTCCTTTAATTTTTTTTATACGTATTTTCTTTTTGGTGTGTTCTATACATATTTAATTGGATTACTTCTACCAAGGAAGATGAACCTCAAATATTATATTCAACAATTCAGTGTTCACGTGTCAGCTGATTTTGCATTTATTATATTGGCAAAAAGTCACTTTTGGTCCCTGTGGTTTGCCATTTTTACCACTAAGGTCCCCGTTGTTTGAATTTGGTCATTTTTACCCCTGTGGTTTTCAATTTAAGCAATTCAAAGACAATCTCCAATTTCCGTCAAATTAGATTAACTACCCCTCCTTATTGAGGGGCATTTCCGTCCAAAAACAAAAGCTGGAAAATTAAATGAAAAAAAAAACAGAAAATCAAAGGAAACAAAGATCTCAGCAGCGAACCGACGTCAATGCACCCACAGCCACCCAACCCGACTGCAACATTGCCTGCAAAGCTCCCCCCCTCGGCATCTCCTCTTTCTCTCTTTTTCCATATCACTTGTTTTCCCTTCCATAACTATAAACATAAAAGCATATTACTAGAAACTTTTGATTTCTTCTCTGCCTCGTCCATTACATGCTCCATGATTATTAATGTTTTAGAGTTTGATGGATCGTTTTTCCAGAACTATGGTCATTTTTAAAAAGTGCTGTTTACATTGGAATGATACCCCTCAGATTTTTCCATGGACTTTCTCTGCCATACAGAAATTGGAGGTGATTTTTGAAGAATAAGCCATGGGAATCTTTTAAGAAATCGAAGGCTAACACTTTTGATTACACAAACCCTCCAACTTTCCTTTATCTTATATCTGAGACAAATGAGTGAATAACCCAAAATCAAAAATTCAATCGGAGCCTGCTATATAAATCATTCCAGTCAGTGAACAGAGGGCGCCGATCTGGATCTGGTACAAGTTCAGAGAGTGAGAGAGAAAGATAGAGGAGAGAGGTTTCGTTGGCGGCGAGGAGAGAACGGGTCGCCGGCAGCTGAATAGGGTGGGGTGGTTGGGCACATCGGCTGGCTGCTAATTCCTATGTCTTCTTCTCTATCCCTTTTCTTTTTATTTTTCCAGCTTTTGTTTTTGACTGAAATACCCCTCAACAAGTAATGACCCCAAATCCTCAGTTACTTTAATTTGACAGAAATTGAGATTGTCCTTGAATTGCTTGAATTGAAAATCTGTGGGGCAAAAATGATCAAATTGAAACCATAGGGATCTTAGTGGTAAAAGTGGCAAACCACGTGAATCTAAAAGTGACTTTTTGCCTATTATATTTATATCAGTACTCACCAATTCTTTAAAATATGACATAATTAGTCATAAATAATGGTGACTAGTAACCAAAGTCATTGACCAACCCTTCAAATGTCACCAAAACTATTTTGTTAGTATAAAAATGTGACTATTGCTATCTTTTTTCTTTTTTTTTGTAGTGTCACAATGAAAATACTGAAAAATACACATGCAATATATGGTTGCCTATTTAGATCAGGTATGCCGAATTGAATTGGACCTATATTTTCCTAAATCGCATTAAGTAGTGTTGTGTACAAACTGAAATAGCCAGATGCCAAAATAGTGGCCTTGTTAAAACATCACCATAAAATTTCTAATAAAAAAAATTCGGTCAAAGAAAAAGAATACAAGTACATCCATAACAAATAGAAAACAAAACTGCCCCTCCAAATCATATTATAGCAAACACTATTTAATTTATAAGAGCATCCACAATAATACTCCGTATTTTTTAGTTAAAATTTAGCTAAAAATACTAGAAAGCTATTTTAGCAGCTCCTTATAAAATTTCAACTCCAACGATGCTCCCTAGTTTAGGGAATCATAAATAATTTGTTTCTTTTTTTAGGTTAGCATAAAATAATAATAATAATAATAATAATAAATAGTTAGCATTAAATAAATACTTCAAATAGTATTAAAGTAAAGAAACATTTAATTATAGGAAGCCACTATGAGTCCTTTCCCTCTCCTCAGATTTAGGAGCTCCTAGAGGTCTCCCTATTTTAGGAGTTGGATGGTTGGAGGTGGGTTTTCTCACTTCCTCCCTAAATTTTATCTAAGGAGGTAGTTTAGGGAGTTCATTGTGGATGCTTTAATTAGTAGGTTTTAAAGATAAATTATTTGCTTCTTTATTCTTTGTCGAAAATATAAATTTGTAGTAAATTGATAAAAAGTTTATAATCAGACTAAAATCTTACTAATCAATTTTTATAATTAGAAGTACAATGACTAAAGTTCTTTAAAAATTTTGTGGAGTGTATTGCTTCGAGCATCTACAATCGTGTTCCCTATTTTTAAGTTAAAATTTAGCTAAAAACACACAAAAGTTATTTTTCGAACTCTCTATAAAATTTGAATTCTAATCAGACTCCCTAGTTTAGGGAGTCATAAATACTATAGTTATTTTTTAATTCAATATGATTGGTCCATCTCTATAAAAAAATATATATAAAAAGATAGTTAGCATTAATAAAAAGTTTAAACTATGCATAAAACAAAACAGCATTAAATTAGAGGGAGCCACTAGGAGCCCTTTCTCTCTCCTTAGATTTAGGAGCTCCTAAAAGTCTCCCTATTTTAGGAGGTGGATAGGAAGTATGGTTGGAGGAGAACATTTTTGTTTACCACTTTAACCTAAGGTGTACCATTATCACCATTCTCAATACTTGACACGTGTCCATAAGCATAACCATGGTTCTATAAATACAAGCAAAGAATTAACTATGGTTAGGCCAATGGACACGTGTCAAGTGTTGAGAAGGGTGGTGAGGGTGCATCTTGGGTTAAAGTGGTGAGTAAAAATATTTTCATGGTTGAAGTTGTATTTTTCCAATTCCTCCCTAAAATTTGTCTAAGGAGGTGGTTTAAGGAGCCCATTTGTGGATGCTCTAGATCATCACTCCAAATACACCATATTTCTTTAAAAGAAATTTAAGGAAAAAAAAAACGTTTGTATCAAGAAAAGTCATTATAGCTTATCACATTAGAAATGAGAGATCCTTGATTTTCAATAAATTTTTCTCGTGTTTTCAAGGCTTTGTTCAAGGAGAGAGAGAGAGAGAGAGAGAGAGAGAGAGAGAGAGAGAGAGAGAGAGAGAGAGAGAGAGAGAGAGAGAAGAGAACCAGGTGACCCCTCCTCAACCCAAATGAAACAATTCAAAACAAAAAGTCCAAATTGAGCCAAGCAATGTGCAATACCATTCTATTAGTATTACACTGTCTAGGTCTATGCTAAAAAGATAAAGAGCGAAACTTGAAAATAGCAAGAAGGGGTATGGTCCCGTCCTCACCCCAAATTGGAATAAAAATTAGCACTATTTATTCGGTCCGATTTTGATGAAAAAATTATCTGGTTCGGTGCAGTCTGATTTGCTCATAAACTAGTTTGATTTCCGATTTTGGACATAAATCTTCTTTTTTTTCAAATTTTTGAACTTTTGTTTTTACAAAACCCAACTCAAATTTATTTTTTGGGCTTAAAAATTCCCAAATAGCCCAATTTCATGAAAAGAGATGTGATTGGGCCTAGAAAAGAGAGGTGATTTGAAGTTGGACTTGGGGAAAGATTAATTATTGGCTCATAAATTTAGCATTGGGCTTAAATATTTTATTAAAAACTTAAAAAATACACAACCGGTCTAATTTTTTCACTACAAGAACCAGAACCAGACCAAACCGGTCTAGTCCAGTTTTGGTCAACTTTTTTTTTTTTTTTTTGGGCCCAATTCGACTCGGTGTTCGGTTTTCCAATTTGAGTTCTCACCTCTAGGTGCCACCAACATCAAGTAATCTCCTTTCAGTCCAGCTAATAGGGTCTAGCCATGTAGAAAAGGGCTTTGACTTCAGATCAGTGGTCACAGGTTCGAACCCCCATGACATCTTGGTAGCGTGTGTGTGAGAAAACTTCATACCCCTTGTAGTTTCGATTATCGCTTGTATTCAAAAATAAAATTAAAAAATATATCCTTTTTGTCCAAAATAATACAATATATATTTTACCACTGAATTTTCTTACTTATCTAGGAACATGATATGGAGAAAATAATTAAGGATGAACTCTATAAATCTAACTAAATTATTAGGTCATTTTCATATTGCTCTTATGGCATGTTTACTAACTCGTAATCGGAATGAGAATAAGGAATCAGATTCCTATTACGGATTATACATGTGTTTACTAAAATTGGGGGGAATCAAAAGTGCGTAGGGCCCACACAAAAATGGAATTCAATTACAAGATTTGGCTGATTTGGATTCCCAACATAGAGATGGTATTTGGATTCCGGGTTTAGGGAGCAATCGGAATGATAATTTTTTTTTCCCTTTATGCCCTCACTTACTTTCATTATTTCCAAGATTATCCTTAACCCTAGAAATAAAAACAAAATCATTTTAAGTGTTAAGGATTAACTAATAGAAATACTTACATTTATAAATAAATAAAAATACTTAATAGAAATACTTAAATTTATAATACTAGTCTACCCAACTTATTTTTTGGTTATGTTCTCTCTTCTTCTTCTTCTTTTTTTTTTAATCACGGAGGCTATAATGAGGAGTTTAAAGTGAATATACTATTTGAGGAGGTCAATCTCACCATCAACAAATATAAAGAAATCATGGGACTTAAACATTTTAAATGTTATGATGGGGGGATGGGCCTCCTCAAATAGCCTCCTCACTTTAAACTCCTCATTGTAGCCTCTCCCTTTTTTTTATTCGGCTAATGCACCCATTTTTAAGTCATTACAGTATGGTTCTTGATTCAGAATTTTCATTTTCTTTTCCTTTTTCTATATCAATAAAATTTAGCTCACGCCAATGACAAATCCTAGTTCTAGTAGCAGAGCCAGGATTTCGTGTTTGTGGAGTCCTCTCACAAAATACAAACCATTAAAAATTTGAACTCACAATACATACCAAAACATCATATATATCACATATATAAAAAATCATAGTGCATATTCATTACAATCATAATTGTCCCTGACAAGTTTCATATTTTGAAATCGTTGTATAATAGGCTCATCATCTGTACTTGTTGGCACTAAATTAAACAGATAATAGTTAAAGACAACTTACAAGTGATGTGGACGGTCGAGGGACCGAATGAACCTTCAAGAGGGGATGCTTCTCCTTTCGGCCGACGATGCTGGATCTTCGTCAAAGAGAAGAGAGCAACTAGTAAGACCTAAGGCACCGATGTGGTACCAGCCGAAGGCCCTCCGATGCTAAAGTTAGTTTCAAAGGAGAGGAGCAGGCTATTGACAGTGCAAAGGCATAAAGTCAAGTAGGAAGTCATTACCCTATAGCTGTGGTGAGGGGCTCTATTTATAGAGCGATCTGGGGGTTCTCCAAGCACTCAATTTTGATGTGGGACTCGTGGGAGTGCCCTCCGAGATATCAGTGATGACATAGAATCACATACGCTGTCCGTGGATCGGATGGTGTACAATCGGCATGGGCAGCAAGGCCACGTTGGCGACGAATTGATCGTGCATGCCGAAGAGACCTCCCGGTTCGTTAGGTTGGGCAAGTCAACGTGGGTCATGGACCTTTCCACGTGTCATGGCACGGAAGGCGAGTCAGATATGGTACAAACAGTACTATTTTTCAATATATGCTACCAACCTATAATTCAACTGTAACATCTCGAACCAAAATAATATAAATTAATTAAAATAAAATAAATGAACTAAAATAATAAAAATTTATTTAATAAAGATTGGAATTTAATATTTTATTTGATAAAGTAAGGGTAAAAAGGTCAATTTAAATTGGGAAAAGAATTTGGGGAATTAAGTGGCATCGTTGCATTCGGCTCGTCGATACGAGTTCATAGACAGGCGGCACGCTCAATTCCGAGTTATAACAAACTCGGAAACCTCTGAAAACTAAAAGGGCATAACAGTAATTTTTAAATTTATTTTAAAACCTTAAACCCCCTAAGCTAAGATCGCACGTGATGCAGCCTCCCCTTGCACCATGGCTCCAGCCCAAATTTTCGACCACGACTGCGTCGCCATCTGGCCACCATTTTCGACACCACAACTTGCAAAATGCTCCTCTCCTCCTCCTCCTCTACATAACCCACCTATTTTCCAGACCGAATTTTGAGCCGTGAAGCGACTGGAACAAGAGAAAGTTTCGGGATTTTTCCTGACACCGGCCATGCGATTCCGGCCCTTTTTCTGTCGACCTAGGTATGGATTTTCATCCCCTTGATGTGCGATTGATGTTTTGGTAGTTGGTTTGGGTCAATTTAGAGTTTTTGAACTCGATTTAGGAACCTATGTTTGTGCCGACTGTAATAGTGTATTCCGGCTACTTCCCGGCCAAATTGGTGGTCAGCCCAGTTGAATAAGTTGCTCCCCTAGTTGTCCTTGTCATTTTGGCATAGGTATTGCAGGTTGTTTCGAGAAATTTATGTCATCGAAAATTTCTCAAGACACCCAAATCTGCCCAGTGCATGTGGCGGAGCGTGGGCCAATGTGTGGCAACCCATTTTCATCCTAGAATGATTCCCATGTCATCCTGAGCGACTGTATGCTCGGATTTCAATTTGGTTATCGTATGACAGTCGAACAGATTTACGCCTATTAGGCGTTATCCGGGTTCGATATGTTCAGATCATTGGATCTGCTCCATTTCCAAGTATGTTGTTCTATGTACCTCTAGGATCAGGTAGCAATTTACGGATTGGGAGTTGGAGTCCCGGGTACTCTGAATAATTAATTCTACGTTTAGGCGGAACAATCGTCGTCCGATCGTGCGATTGGCGTAGTCCCGATCGCGTGATCGAGACCAACTTTCAGGACTTTGTTTTGAATGAGCGTTATCTTGCATGTGGTAATTCCATGCATATGAACTTGATTTTTTTGAAACTTGGAGTTTTAATATTGTATATGTTATGAAATTATTGGATGATAGTAATTGGTGGGATTTGTGAAGGTTTTGGGTTTAGATATTATGCTTTAAGAGTTGTCATTTATACTTGAATTAAATATTTGGGATCACGGAAGTATTATTTTTTCTTACATTTAATTTTATAACTCTTGATAACTTGGTATGTATATTATGTATTAAATAGTTGGGTATTGAGTGTGAGTACATCTGAATCTTGGGAAAATGTGATATGGGATTTACATGAATTATTATTATTGTTATTATTATATAAGTTAAGTATATGAATATTGTTCATTGGTTTTTATGAAAGGTTTTATAGATGACTTTATACTACCATTTATAATTTTAAAGTAATGTAATTTGATTTGAAATTGATTTAATTTAGGATAACGAAAATATGGGATTTCTAAAGGTTATTTATTATGATTGGTTATTATTATTATTTTTATTTAAGTATATGGAATTTTGGTTTTAGTAAAATGTATATTATATTATATTTATATATAGGCTTAAGTGCTACAGTGCCCCCTGAAACATTGGTCAATTCCCACTAAACCCCTGAAAGTTAAAGTGACCCACTTTGCCTCCTTAATCAAGGTTTGATGTTTCACATTGCCCCCTACCGTCAACTCCGTCCAAAAATCCGTTAAGTTTGATGACGTGGCAGGGGTGTTTTAGTAATTTTGTGCACATCATCAATTTGAGTGGGTGATGTGGCAAAGTGGAGCCCACCTTCAGCATGGATTAAAAAAATAATAAAATATTATGTACTTTTTTGTTTGGAAACACATTATTTACTTTTAAAAATTAAAATACAAACATACAATAAAAAAAATAAAAAATCTACCCATCCCTTCTCCCCCATATGCACCAAATCAATCCCCTCCTTCTCCATCCTTTGTAACCCCCCACCCACCTCCTTCTCAAGCAAGTCTGCAACCCCCAAATCTAAAGAGATTAATCAAGAACCCAAATTTATAAATTTTTACTTGAATATTTCTTTATCCTTTTTCTATTTTCCATTTCCCCTAAATTTTTCCCACATTGCCATCAAATGATGGGTTATCCGGATTCGGAGCCAAATGTGCAGCATAACACCATCACCATCCAAATTTGAATTCGAGTTTGAGATAGAGATGAAGATAGACAGATAGGAAGGCTGGGAAAGGTGGATAGCTGAGATGGGCATTTTGAGCTTCGACTGGAGGAGCGAATTGCAATCAACACCCAACATCATCGTCCTCCCCCAACGCCCAACACAATCGTCCTCTCCCCTCTCTCTCTCTCTCTCTCCCCATGCCAAAAACCCAAAGGAAAAATCTTCATCTTCTTAGAGAAGTTGATTGTAGTACCAAAGCCTCACACCCAGCCACTGAACTCCAATTTTCTCACTCTATCCCTAATGGCGGAGCAAATAGCTCTCCCTATGCTCCTTCACAACCCACCACCCTCTTCAAGCCCCTTCTTCCACCAAAACAAAAACCCAGCCACACCAACACCACCGCCATTGCCTCCACCTTCACCGCCGCCAATAACCCCTCTTCTCCAAGAGCTCCTCCTCCACCTAAACCCCTCAACCCCACAAACCCAAAACCCCACCTCCCCTTATGGGTTTAGTTGAATTGCATAGAGATGAATTTGGTTTGAGCTTGAACTCTCTGTCTCTGGACGTTCTGGGTATTTTGAGTGGTTCTGTTGTTGCTGTGATTATTAGTAGTGGGTAGGGTCTCTTCTGCAACTTCTTTGTTTTAGAGTCCGCATAAGGATGGGTTTGCGCAGGGGAGAGAGAGAGAGAGAGAGGGAGAAGAAATCGGGTTTAGGGTTGGGGATGATGGGTTTTTTAATTTGTTTATTTAAAATTCTTATTTTTTTAATTGATTTTAAAATATCTATGAATATTTTATTACACCTAAATAAAAAAAATAGTAAATAAATGACCTAGGTGCACAAAATTACTAAAATACCCCTGCCACGTCATCAGACTTAACAGATTTTTGGATGGAGTTGACAGAAGTGGTTAAGTGACACACGAAACCCTAGTCAAGGGGGCAAAGTGGGTCACTTTAACTTTCAGGGGGTTTAGTGAGAATTGACCAATGTTTCAGGGGGCACTGTAGCACTTAAGCCTTATATATATACACGTATGAGTATATGAATGTGGATTACAGATTTACGTTACCACACGTGCGATGTAGGATGCCTGCGTGTGGGGCCACATGTGTGATGTAGGATAGTGGCGTGTGGTGGTGGGATGGGGTATGCGTGTGCGTATACACATATGTATGATATTATATATATGTATTTGTGGGTGGATATATGTGTATGATATTGTTTTCAGGAATGAACATTTGAGAACATGGGCTTCGGATACGGTCTTTGGAATATAAATTTTTCGCAAATTATATCATTACTGAAAAACTACGTGTGGCTTGATCCCTTGGTAAAGGTATGTAGGTAGCCCAGGGTCTCACCTAGGTGGAGCCGCGAGATAAATTATATTTATGGAACTTTAATTGGTTATTAAGATCAAATCTTTTGAATTGTTCTTGTTGAGTTGGGTCTTGAGTTTGTCATTAGTCTTGGTGCTCGTAGAAATTCTACGCGGGATTAAATGCTTGTTTTTACTCCAGTTTTGTTGCGTGGATGTTGTTGAAATGTGTTCGGTTGGTCATAGGAGAATTTATATATATGTATATATATATTCATAGAATAGGACAAATACATACTCAGCAAGAAAAATTACAAGGAATAGACAAATACATACTGTGTAAACAAATACATACCATGAATATACTAATATGCATAACAACATAGTAGTTTTTTAAAAAAACTGAGTGAGCATCTAGGACCACACTGGTCTCAATGTGCCTCCGCCCCTGCCTAGTTCCACTCTTACCGTTAACTATGATGTTAGTGGGCCGTATTTCGTATTCAAATTAACAAAATTATATATTATTTTTCAACATAACTAAAAAATTTAATTAAAATTAATGAACAAAATTAATTATTCTTTCCATTCTTTTAATTTTTTAATTATCTTACAAGATAATTATTTTTTAATTAATTTTTGATCTACATGAACATCACATCCGTATACGAGATCAAATACTTATTTTTGTTATGCAAATACTTAACAGATTCACTAATAGTCCAGCTAACACACTATGATTTAATTTTTCGTGAGTTCTATGAACAGTGTATGAGTATAAATTTTTTGACAAGTTACAGAGAAATTTAACTGTGAACTATTAGCTAGACTATGTACAATTATGCAGTTGAGCCAAAATAGTTAATGATGACGAATAGATATTACTCATCGTGTGCTGGTTCTTTCTTATTTGCATGGCCCTTTAATATGCTAAAAAAACCAAAATTTCAAAAAGTAAGATAGCGACCTAAAGAGCATGATCCAAACAGTTTTTGACTCTTGGCTATATGTAGGCGTAACACACAGAACTCGAAGCCAACACAGCCAAGTAAAGAAAATCTTCTCGGAATTTTCGTATTGTGTTGCTTGCACGTTTTTTGTTGTTGATAAATTAAGGACTTTAATTATATAATAATAGTCAATGCGGGACTCACCGTTACATTTTTCAAACTCCAGTGTTAGAGCAACTCCACCGCACAGGGCTTTGGCCCCAAAATTGATTCCAGCGTAGTAAGGCCAGTCTGGGCAAGTTCACAGTTAATTCTTGATTGGGCTCAAGCCCGAAGGCTGCTGACGTTATAATGACATCAGCAACTAAAAAAATTGAAAAAAACTAAAAATTCAGAATTTTTTAAAAAAATACATATCCATATTATGTACTTCCCACACCAAAAAACTCTATACAAATTCATCTCTTCATATCTCATATGAATAGTAATTATCCTCGCTTCTTGTCTTTTGAGGTGGAGTACCAAAGCAGGTGCACTATTCACATATCTCATATGAATAGTAATTACCTCGCTTCTTGCGGGTACAGCGATACGCCACTATTCACGTGAATAGTGGCAGCCCTTGCCTCTCCTTGCCCTTTGGGATGAAAGTGCTCTTAAGAATTCAGTTTGTATTGTAAGGACAAATTTGTCATTTCAAAGTAAACTGAGGGTTAGAAAAAAGAAAGAAATATCAAAAATGAAAAAGAAAAAATAAACAGCAACGACACCACCGCCAAACCATCCCCATCTCCACCCTAGTCACCACATCACCACATATTAATCTTATGTACTTATTTTGTGTGAGATAGAGTAGAGACGTGTCAGAGCTGATATTCAGAGTGTCAAAATCATCTTCTTTACAAAAGATACCTTACAAGTTACAACCAAACCTCTTCCTATACTTATCTTTAATGTAGCCCACCCAACTAAATCAATTAGCCCACTAGAGATTCTTACTTTTGTAAATAAATAAAAAATACAAACGCTAGTGTAAACTATAAAAGTATTTCCAAAAACCTCTTCAACAGCTTTGAAATTCTAAAATAAATTAGCCACATTAGAAAAATTCTCTAACAGCTTTTTTCAACCTCAGTCATCAAAGTTACAACTTTTTTCTCTCTTCAGGACTGGTAAGTTGACTTTCACTCTTCAAAGATTTAATTTTACTTTGGAAAAACAAAACCTACCTTGAAACTATTAAAAACATGCATTTTTTTCTTTTCATATAATAAATACATAGACATTTTTCACATGTTTCCATATTTTTCTTTCTTTTTCATGATATTGCATTAATTGAATTGAAGAGTATGTTGGAGCAAAAATTATTCAAGTAACAAATAAGGCTTTTTAAATTGCCACGTAGGTCAACAAACTTCAATTTGAAGAGTTTTATTTGCTACTACTATTGGAGATGCTTTAAGGGGAGGTGGGTTTCTCATACACATATTAACAATGTATCATAGGGATTCGAACTTGAGACTATAAACTACTGTTCTACAAGTTAATGCCATTTTCTACTGAGTTAGACTCTATTAACAACATAGATTCTTACTTTGTTATACATATTTGTCTCAAACTTATCATTTATGTGTTTTTTTATGTTTCGATACATATTTATGTAAGTTAAAGTTTGTTAAAATGAACTAATATGCTAGTATGGTATGCAAGATTTACTAAGAATAATTTTAGGACGAATTCATGTATACATCCCAAACTCATCTTTTGCAAAGTGCCTATACCAGTGGCACTGGTGCTAAAATGATATCAAAACGTGCGATTCACAGTATTTTATGCATATATGCATATAGTCTCATATGTGCTAAAATGAAAGCTCTCCGGATAATCACTTTTAAGATCTAAAATGGAATATTTTATAGATAATTATTAAATAATATACACATGTCTTTGTAAGTATTTTTTTTTTAAAAAAAAAACCTGTACACGTGCCTTGAATGAGTTTTGTCCAGTGAGCTTAATTAGCATATATGCCTCCTAGCATGCATGTCTTACATCACATATGCATATATACGAGAGCTTTCATTGAGTGATCTCTCAAATAAGCTTATTTGAGGGACACTCTTGTAGGCAATGGCGGACCTATTAATAAGGGCGGAGCTGTATTAAGGCCAGGGGTGGCCTTGGCCCCCCCAATTTATTTAACCCTCTTGAATGTATATATTGGATGTGGTATCAAATGCAAAGAAAAATTGCTATATTTAAGCCTATGGCCCCCTCACCACAAATCAATACTTGTCAAAATTATATTTCAATATGAATATAATAGTAAAATCATACTACATTTATAAAAGAAAACCACTCATTTCAATTTAATGCTTTTGTAGGCAATAGTTTACTCAATAGGCCAAAAAAATATACAACTAAACTTTTTGTGTTTAACATTTTGGCCCCCTCAAATATTAAATCCTAGCTCTGCCCCTGCCTATTAAGGCGCAAGGAGGTGCAGTGTCTTTGTCCTTTTACTTTCATTTATTTTTATATTACTCCATTTACTTAAGTTTACAATGTAAATAAGGAAGTACCCCCATTTGGATTCAAATAAAAATACTAAAACATCAAATCCCCACCAAATCAAAATATGAAAAATCGATTTTAGTGCAAAATACGATTTAGGCTAAAAATGATGGCTCATTAAGTCAATATATACTTCATACTAAAATTCCGT
The DNA here is from genome assembly GCA_024362665.1 of Prunus padus. Taxonomy (NCBI): domain Eukaryota; kingdom Viridiplantae; phylum Streptophyta; class Magnoliopsida; order Rosales; family Rosaceae; genus Prunus; species Prunus padus. The sequence continues at coordinate 15,162,907 of JANFAM010000020.1, forward strand.
AAAATCAAGTTTTCTTATTTGATTTGTAAGGAATAAAAGCCGGCAAAAATTATCTTGAGAAAATGATTATTCCAAAAAACCATTTTTCATATATTTTTATATAAAACAACTTTTCATGTATGATATGAATGCATGAAGGGACCTAAGGTCAATCTAGGTAAAAAGCCTTAGATGTTCAATCCACAAAGAATTTTTAGCCTTTCAAAATTGCACCTTGGCTAAAAAATTCATGGGTCCGCCAATGCTTGTAGGGCTCACTACGCATTTTATTTTAGTAATCCAAACGTCTATGTTTTAGATAATCATTCAAAAATCATCGCTACAAAAAATCACTTGAATCCGATATCGTTTGACCACTTAATTGTGTTATTGAAATTTTAGTACTTTCTTGAAGAACTGTATTCATTGATTTTGTAGGATACAATTGGATGTCGAAACGGTTTCCGATTTGTCTAATTTTTTGCAAGGATGATATAGCTTCAGTTGAGGGATATCTCAATTTAAGCTTATTTGAGGGACACTCTTGTGGGGCCCATCCACATTGTATTTTCATAATCTGAACCATCTATTTTATAGGCATATTCATTCAAAGATCATCTCTATAAAAAAATCACTTGAATATGAAATCATTTGACTACTCAATCGATGATTGTAGTGCTAGTGTTTTCTTGAACTACAAGAATTGATCGTCGATTTTGTTTCCCACAAGTAGATATCTTAATGGTTTCCGATTTTGCTACTTTTTTTTTTGTAAGGATGATCTTTAAATGAAGACTTAAAAAAATGGATATTTTGGATTGTAGAAATAAAATTTGTATCAGACCCTACAAGATGTCCCTAAAATAACTTATAAAATTTGATGGCAAGCGATGTTTAAGGCATATATGTTGCCAGTAAAATGGGATAATTGTATTAATGTTAATAATGTTATTGCTAAACACTTTTTTTTTTAATATAGGATATTTCCTATTGAGATGGGCAATAATATATTAAATTCACACACATATACACTATACGGATGCTATGACTCGAATCTAGAATCTTGCCCGAAAGGATAATTACTCTAAATCACTACACTAGTTACTGATTTTGCTTATTGCTAAGCACTTTGTATCAAAGCCATATTTATAGGTTTCAATGGAATTGATTATTCATCACACTTTGACATTGTAGGGTTGTGGACCTTGTGGTCCAGATTGCTTTCAGCTTACAGTTACAACGAAAAGTAATCTTGAATGGGATTTCTTTAATAAAGGAACCCCTGTACTTTCTCTGCTCTCTCTTTTTTTTTTTTTGACTGAAAGAATCTTTTGTTTGACTCTTCTGAAATCTCATTCCATTTTGGCCCTTGCAGCATCTGTCCAGTCCCATTATTTTACTTCTTATGGAGCTATGTTCCTGATGTGATAAATAAAATGATAGCATATGGATCCTCCCATATAGATTAAAAATTACTAATTAATTGTTTGCAGATAAGTGATAGCTAGGATTGTCAAAGGTGGGTGTGAAAAAGACATGGAAGAAACACGAAGCTTCCATATGATGTGTCTTTTATCGTGCTCTTTTTCTCTTTGGCCGACCGAAAGCTACATTAGGATGTGCGGAAAGCAATTTCTCCCTCCTAAATGTATTTTTTTTGGGGTCATCTCATCACACTACCAATTCTTGTGCAAGTTAAGTTACCTCAAATTAAAAAGTTAGTGCTCGGTTCATCACTGTACAAACTCAGTGAATATGACCAAATTGGCTAAATTATTCAATTCATATTTGCATATAGCAAAGTTGACAATTACATGTTTTTTTTTTTTTTGATAAAATGGGGGACAAACCCCAAGAAAAACCTAACCAATACAAATCAAACGGCCACGGACAATTACATGTTTTTCAGTTGTTAAAAGAAAGGACATTTAATTTCATATCTTATCCAAGAAAGCCTTGACATTCTTATCAGAAGACCCACCTTCACTCACAGCCTCTCTTGCCAAACCCTTCCATTTCTTAGCATTTCTTCTCAGATTTTCACCAATCTCCCCACTTCCCATGACCAATTCCAAGCACCTCTTGAGCTCCTCACCCACCACAATCCCCTCCTCATTTGGTGCCACTCTCACCCCAGTCTTCCACGTGTCCTCAATCAACTTGGCATTGGTCCCTTGATCCGTCCACAGAGGAAACGCCACGACAGGCACCCCGGAAACCAAGCTCTCCGTGCTTGAATTCCACCCACAATGTGTCACAAAACAACCCAGTGAAGGGTTTGACAAGACCTCTAATTGACTACACCATAGCACTATCTTCCCAAGCTCTTCCAGTTCCTCTCTACAGCTCAATTTCTCCTCTTCTTTCTCGGCCTCGTTGTCTTGTCCATTTCTTTCTTCTTTTTCTCTAATCACCCATAAGAACGGGCGCCCGTAATCCAACAGCCCCTTGGCGATTTCCTCCATTTGATCCTTTGACAAAGCGGAAACGCTTCCAAACGACACGTAAATCACGGACCCTTTGGGTTTCGAGTTCAGCCACTCGATGCACGAAGAGTCCATTGATTTTTGGAAAAGATCACCACCGAACGACGTATCAGAAGGATCCTTGCCGTCCAAGAAAGCAGATGGAATCAATGGTCCGATTCCAATCAAATTGTACTTGTCAATTGCTTTCAAGGCCTCAGGCTCTAGTGCATCGAACGTGTTCACCAGAATGATTGGCTTCGTTTCTCTCTCGAGCAGCTCGAATTGTTTTTCAAACAACGGGAGAGCGAAATTGTACGGATTTGCAGCGAGCATGAAGGACGGAAGGTCACGGCTGGCGAGGTCTAGTGGCAGTCCTGGTAATTGTATTGAACATGAAGGGTCATTAGTATTAGTACTAAAACTTTCCCGGATGAGATCTTTGTAACCGCTTAAGTAATAGTAGTAGACGTCGAAAAGAGTGGCCGCCTGAATCCAAAAAAGAACGGATGAGAGGTGAAGCTCACGCGCCAAGTCCGCGGCCCAGGGGAGAAGTATTGTGTATACTAGGCAAGTGTAGGGGTGGCCCTCTTTTGCACTAGACGCAACAAGGTCGGTGATGACTTGTGATCCGGCACGCCTAAGCTCCGACACGTAGTGGTCGACATCATCACTGAATTTGAAGCCGTCATCGTAGCCGTCAGAGTAGGGCGCGTAGGTCAATCCATTAGGAGTTGAGCCATTGACTATGCGTCGATAGGCGTAGAGGCTGGTGACGTAGGTGACATGAGCGCCTGTAGTGCGGATGAGGCGCTTTGCTAATTGGAGGGCCGGGTTGATGTGGCCTTGAGCAGGATACGTTAGGAAAAGGAATCGGTGTTGCACCATAGCGGTTGTTGCGGTGGCGGAGGCGCGTGGGATTGTTTGGAGTAGAATAACTGATTTGATTGGTGGAAAATTGGGTGTTGTATGGGCTTAGTTGAATGAAGTGAGACAATACGTGCAAGGTAGGAAGGAGAGTGTGGAGGATGTTGAGACTTAAATAGGGCATAAGAGAGCAGTGAGAAGGGTATAAGTGTCATTTGCCAAGTTCAAAGTAGTATAATATTTAGGATTCGGTTAACATCAATAGTAAATTATTGTTAAATTAGTAGCTAGATACTAAGATTCTTAGTCAGACTGACTTGCTAATTAACCAGATGAGAAGGATCCTGTCTTCAGTCATAATATGCGTGTATTCGTTTGCAATTGTTGGTCAAAGTTCAATGAACTCCTCACCGTTATTGGTGACATTCAAATTAAATATAATAAATATAAAATTAAATGATTGGGCTGAAATCTAAAAAGTAATATAATATAGTGTGCGGTACCCTACCCAAAGTGTGCAGAGTGTGCTTTACAATGGAAAGGAAATAGCAGTGATAAGACTGTCAAGATGAACATAAGATGATATGAAAAAAGAGGAATTCTAGCAACCTTTTTTTTTTGTATATTCTCTTTTCTCATCATGACAAGTGTCACTTTTCTTACACTTAAAACAATATCATTAATGCATCACACAAGTTAATTTGTGTTGTCCAAGTTTACCCTTATTAAATGTATTAGCTTTTATATTTTCTTCAATTTATCCAAATTTTGTTACAACTTCCTTAGTACATTGTTAAAAATTAAATAAGAAAAACCGTCATTTATTTTGAAAAAAATAAAGTTTGTTTCATGACATTGTTATCATCATTATTTTGTGGTTAACAAAACATACGTCATCTTTGGGAAAGTTTTTTTAAAAAAACTTCAATTTTTATTTTCTTATTTAATTTTTTTAACAAAGTAGTAAGAAAATTGTAAAAAATAGCTTGTTATTTTATTAAAAAGAGTTAATACTGACAGGACCGACCCAGATTCCACCTCGGAACCCGAGACGGACCCTGCGGTTATACCCGACATCAACCCATGTCGGGCCCACATACTAAACAATTACCCTCTTCCCGACAACCAACATACAAGGGCCAAGACTTCTGCCGAAAAACAGGCAGAGTCTCTCCTATAACAAGGACTATCCCAAATTGTACTACGTGCCAGAAACAAACAACAGTTTACAACCCAAGCGCCAGTATGCTACATATTATACTACACAGGCCTCCGGCCAACAA